>CAKNYM010049742.1:163851-223660 GCA_932195095.1 Andricus curvator
GCAAGAACCGGAGCTCTCGGGCGATGGGGTCGCCACATCCCTACGCCTTATATCATATTATTGTTATTATTATTGTTGACAATTAATGTCTCAGGCTTAAGATGGTTACAGCCCAACATTTCGAAGGCATTTTTAGTTAGTTTTTTTTTCTTTTTTAATTATTATTATATTAATTTATTTATGATAATAATAATAATAAAATAAATAATAAAATAATAATAAAATAATTAATTTATGATAATTTATTATTAATTTATTTATATTATCAATCATTATTATTATATTAATGTTGTATTATTAATGTATTATTATATTATTGTTATTATTAATCTAATTATTACAAATAATAGACTGGTGACTTGTATGGAATATATAGTCTGTAAATTCGCTTTAAATAATCGGCTTTTCCTGAAAAGGCTTGAATTCGGAAATTATTTACACTAAAGAACAACAAAAATATTAAAAATGAATTATTTATGTTTTCTAAGTACATCTACGTTAAATATGATACATATCGAGATTATTTTTTTATTTTCTCTAGAGAAAAAAACTTGCGTTGAATAAATAATTATACTGAAACAAAAATTGATAAATACATTCCATAAACTTTCTTAAAAATTTACTGCAGATCATTTCTAAAAAAAAAACGTTTAAATCCGTTCACAATTGCGACCTGTCGACAATTTTTAATTGTAAATTCCCGAGCCAGCCCACTGTGCAGCGGGAAAAGTAAACCCCAAAAGTTTTATTTTTACTCCGGACTTTGCCTGAGCCTGTCGGGCACTTCGCGATTTGACCAGGCAGAGTCCGAAGTGAAAGTGCTACTTCGGACTTTGCCTGACACCGCTCAGTCAATTCGCGGAGGGACCAGGCAGACTGCGGTGTGCCGGCACATGGACTTTGCCTGTAACATATACAAAACACTTATAAGTAGTAAAAAATAGTCGTTTTTATAAAAAAATTGAATAATCAAAAGCTTAAAAACTATATTTTCGTGACTATGCGAAAAATAACGCGAAATCACCGCTCAAAAGGTATAACCAACCTTTATAGACGTAATAATTAAGTACTAGTTGGTGTAATAGGCTTAATGGTGCTACTCCGAACGCTATTTTAACGAGTGTCGAATACCCCGTCGACTAGATGGGAAAGTATTCCAAAGCATTTACATGCATCTATTTGCAACAATAAAGAGCAATTTTCTTATTAAAATCATGTTTGTCTTATTATTCACTTAAGAATTTCTATAGCAGAAGGATCACAAAAGTAGGTAATTAACTGTAATTGAAAAATTAGTGTAGTCTCGTGGTTTGAAGCCAATAAAATTTGTATAATCAATTCTTTAAAAATACTTTGTAGAATTTATATTAATTATTTAAACTGTCAAATAGGCTTCGTGATTCAATCGTGTGCAAAACTACGAATCTGGTCGACGTTTAGTGAACATTGCAGTTTACTTATTCAGGGCTAATCTGAAACTAAAGTTTCAGGTTGTGTTGTTCTCATATATACTTTTAAGATGCCTGTGATTGGCCGTGGAGACTAGTCGAACTTGATTGATCAATCAAGTCTTTTTTTTCAAACCCGATAGCACGGCAAGCCAAATCGGATTGGTATCATATCCATTGTCCCTATTGATGTTATAAGGGTGTTTTAAGATTTTGATTGCTTCTCTATGTTTTCTCGGAAAAATATTGTATATTTTTGCAATGACGGTTGTTTTGTCAAATACGATGCTATGTCCTTTTCCGATATGATGCTTAGCTAGTGCTGATTTCGTGAAATGTTTTAGCCTGACTTTACTCTCATTTTCCTTCAAACGTTGGCTCACCGCTCTCCCGGTTACTCTAATATAGACTTTGCCACAAGAGCAAGGGATTTTATATACTCCCGGATCTCTGAGAAGTGCCTTTTTATTTGTGGGATTATTTAGAAGTTGTCCTATTTTAGCAGGTTGTTTAAATATGGTTTGTATGTTTTGTTTGTTGGGAATTCTTCCTATTTGATCTGTGATGCCTTGGATGTAGGGTAGGTTTTTCTCTCTCTTTCTTTAGCAGGTTGTGTTGACTTGTTTTTTTTAGTGTATTTTCTTATTGCTTTATCAATTTGTTTGTTTGTGTAATCGTTATGTATTAAGATTTGTTTAACGTTTTTTAATTCCCGTTGGAGGTGGCATGCAGCTGTTTGCATGGGTGGGTTTTCTGTAAACTTCATGTCCAAATGTGTTATCAGATCTTTTGTCAACTAGTAGGTCCAAGAAAGGCGATTTTCGGTTTTGTTTAATTGACATGGTGAACTGGGGAAGTTTTAAAAGGATTTAATAATATAGATTGTATCAGAGTGTAATATTATCATTATATCTAACTGGGAGAGATTCGAAAGATTCGTTCAATTTGCGTTTGCTTTTTCCTGTCCAGTAAATTTCAACCAACGATATAAGTTGATTCAAATACTGATAGATTTTGAAGATTAAATAAACTGCAATTGAGTAAGATTAATTCTTATAATAAAAATCCCCACTGAATTTTAAATCATTATTTGAAGACAAAAGCGACGGATTGTGGATTCACTCAAGGGAGAGATGATTCCGTACTTTTGCGGTGACTTGAGACTCTTATAGAATTTATCTTTATATACGAATAATGCTTATAATCAACTAGTTTTCTCTTGCACGATTCCTCAATTAAAATTTAATTTTAAAGTAGATGATTTTATATTAAATTGGATTCTCATTCCCTTCTTTCTTTTTGAGACTGAAATGCCAACACTTTGTTCGCACAGCGAGGTCTTTATTGTTAGATAAAGTGCAAGCTGTTTACGAATACCATTCTGGCTCTATTTTTTTTTCAAATCAAATTGAAAACGCCCATTCAAATGTAAGTATCTGGTGCAACCAGGCACAACGATGCCTTTATCGTGAAATAAAGTCCAAGATTGTTACAATAAATGTTGCACGTACTACTTTATCATTTATTCAATTCCTCACACTAAATGCAAACACGCACAACGAGATCTCCACAAAAGTATGGAGTGCAAAGTCGTTATAATCACGCATAAACTAATTAATTAAGAAGAAAAAGATAAATTCCCATAAAGTTACTTCTACTATTCTAACTCATTCAGAATTAGGATAGTATCCTCGAAGTGAAGTTAAAAACGATGAAGAAGAATCCTAAGTAGTTGCGTCCCTTCAAAATGACGCCAATTCATTAATCTGTCATGAATGACAGGGTGGATCGAGGAGAGACCCAGAGAGAGTCCTTCTTCGTAGAGCCTCGAGTAAGAAGTGCCTCGGTACCGCTACCAGGATGAACCTTTAAAGTGCATTGGTCCCACGCTAACCCCGCCTACTAGCTGATGGTGCGCGCAATAGCACTTATGTGTCAGAGGCGTATCAATATAAATGTTTGCCCGCAGCTTTCTGATTTAATTCTAATTATGAAAATGAAACGGACCGTCTCAAGAGATTGGTACATCCGTAAAGAGAGATACTACTTCGAAACTCACTAGGATGTCCTGGGGTTAAATGTGAATCAGTTGTATATTTTTGATAAAGTCAAAAGAGTTTTGGACGTGAGATGAAGTTTCCAGTGAAAGGATTTCGTTCTTTGATGAGGAAGCTTGCTACGTTGTGAGTTGTTTAGTTTATTGCGCTGAGCATCGGTCTGAGTGGAATGTTGTTTTTGTGGATTTTCGGGAGTCTGCAAAGTTTTGGAGAGACGGGATTAGTAGGTATCAATTTAGATATTGTTTTGCTGTCCATTTTAGAGTCTTATAGACTCTATTTTTGTTTTGCTGACTATTGTTTTTGGAGGGTCTTTTTTAAACTTTTTTCATGTATCGTCAGTTAGAAGGTTCATTATTTGCGGATAATATTATGATCTCTTTATTGCGATTGAGTTCTTTAATTCCTGTTTTTTCTTATTTCTTTAAGTTTGTGGAGGGAGGTTGGGCTTGGCCTAAGATGTTGGCCGTCCAACGCCGTATGTCATTCGCTTTTTCGGATGGAAGGGTATATATTGTGGATTTCAAATAACTGATGATTCCTTTTCTTTCGGGATTTTGGAGGAAGCTACTGCAAAATTATGTCCTTTAGACAAGGCTGAAATAATTTCATTGCTGAGAGGATGGTTAGGGATGTTTTTACTGTGATAGTTTTAGTAAGAAAGCAAAACAATATCTAAATTGGTACCTACTAATCCCATCTCTCCAAAATTTTACGGACTCCCGAAAATCCACAAAAACAGCATTCCACGCAGACCAATCGTCAGCGCAATAAACTCACCAACTTGGAACCTAGCACGCTTCCTCACCAAGAAACTGAATCCTTTCACAGGAAACTCTATCACACAGGTCAAAAACTCTTTTGACTTTATCAAAAATGTACAACAGATATCATAGTATATCTCTTTACCAAAGTACCAATCTCTGATACAATCGTTATTATTAAATCCTTTTCAAACTTCCCCTCTGATCTCATACCTTCAATAGAACGAATTCAATAGAACGAATTCTACGAACAAACCTCAGAAGCAGCAACGGGATCGTCAATCTCACCTGTAATCACAAACATCTTTATGGAAGATCTAAACAATTTCGTCATCTGGATATATGGACTAGATGAACAACACAAGTTTTCCGATTTCATCAATCGATTACACCCTAATATCAAGTTCAATATCTAAATTAAATAAAACGGAAAATTGTCTTTCTTGGACGTACTAGTTCGCTAAAGATCTGATAACACATTAGGGTATGAAGTGTACAGAAAACCCACCCATACAAACAGATACCTACATTTTTCCTCCCACCACCACCCATCTCAAAAGCAATCGATCATCAACTTCCTTGTATACAGAGCTGTCTCCATAATAGATAAAGATAACTTACAAAAGGAACTACAAAACGTTAAATAAGTCATAATGCAGAACGATTACACAAAGCCATTGATGAAGCGATAAAAAAATACACTAAATAAAAAACAGTCAAGACAACCTACTATATAAAGAGAGAGAAAAACATACATGAATAGGGACAATGCATATAATACCAATCATATTTAGTTTTTCGTCCTCCCGGTTTTTTTTTTTTAAGTTTTGAATGGCCAATGAAGTTTGACCAGTCTCCAGGAGTGACCTCCAAATAAGTGACGCAAATCACCAAAGGAACTTTGGTATTAAGACTTGACACATTGGAGGAGAATTGAACGCGATTTCAGATACAGTATCTGAAACTGATCAAGGTTCCTGATCACAACGCGAAAAAAAGTTCGCCGATGAACTGGAAAAGTTCTTGAAATTGCTCGCCTTCACGTCCCTGGATAATTCATCGTTACAGGTTGCGTGTGCTGCTCTGTCTCATTGGTCTGAAAATTTCACTCAGTAAGCCAAGCTTGAAGGACTAAGTCACATCGTTATTTGACCACAATACTCAAACCTTTTCCGTAGGAAAGCTTCACTATCTGAAGTGCTGCATCACTGTTGTAGGCTGAATCAGCAACCGCTCTTGAAAATCTATACAATACAGCGGTAGAAAATCTTGAAGCTTTGACTATTTTGTGGGAAGCAGACGACCAATGGTCATCGTGGCTTATTCATGTCTCCTCAGAAAAATTAGATCTGTAATCCGTTCAAGATCGGGAGACTTTTCTTCATGATTCCACGAATGAATCAACTTTCTATGAGCTCAAATAATTTATATTGAACAGAGTTCTAGCTTTCGAAGTCTTGGATTCAATGTCAACTAGCAACTCATCTCACTGCTCTTAACTCTAATTCAGCATCCATGCTTTCACGCTTATAAAGAAATCATCTCAGACAGAGATAGAAAATCGTCGCTAGAGGGTGAGATCATTTTACGCTTGAGGTATATGTGTGTCTACTTTAAGAAAAATTTAATCCTCTTTTTTTTGTTGCAGATTTGAGTTCGCATTTTGAGTGCCCACCTAATGAGGATCCTGTTCCTAGCCTTCCTCGTTTCGATACTTCTTTTTCTCCTGAGAAACATAATTCTCCTGATAGGTCTCTTACTCCTACCGAGCCTCTTTTTCGTGTCCGGTCTAGGTCTCCACCTATTAGACATCATTCTCCTAAAAGGGCTCTTCTTCCTGCAGAGCCTCCTCTTCATACAAGGTCCAGGTCTGCTCGTCCTTTACGAATACTTGGGTTTGACGTTAAAGAACTTGCATTTCTTCGGCTTATTCCCGACGCCAATCCGCACCAGCGATTTGAAATTCGAAGATACACATTTCCTGCCGATAAACCAATAAAGTTACGCGGAATCGGACTTTGGGACATGAGGGCCATGCCTGCCGAAGAACAAAAAGTATTAGTAACATCCACTGGTGACGTCGTTGCAATAATTAAGAAAAATACAGTTCTTCGTGGAATATTTAAGCTCAATGGAAAACGGGCGGGAATAAACATGGGAAGCGGCACGGTTTTCGAATTAACCCCAGAATTAATCCGTGAAACTCCATTAGGCGACGAGCGTACAATCAAAAAGAATTTTCAAGTGGTGCGTTTGAGCGACGTTTAAGTGTGTAAGCGTGTCAGATTCTTAATAGTATTTAATTATTACATTTTTGAATATTATGGCAGTAGCGATTATTGCTCGAGTACAGCAGTGGGACTCCGGGACCGTTTCGAAGTGGAAAATCGAACAAACCTCTTTTTTTCATCTCTGCACGTTAGAAAAAGAGGTCCGTTCGATTTTCGAATTTCGACACGACCCCGGAGCTCTACTCAAGGTAGCCTTTCTAAACTGTCAATATGTGGTTACTAGAGCAGATCATTCCTATATCGATAAAAAACGTTTAATGGACTAATATAATTAAATTTCATATAAAACCTAGTTTGATTCGTTTCAGTAAAGTACCTTTTGTTAAAGGCACCTCAGCTCGTAAATCCTATATAAAGTTTTTACTATGTATAGTTAAGATTAGAGTCCGAATAAGATGCTTTATGCGATGATAAATACATACTGGTTTTCATGAAAATGTTATGAAAGTAATAACTGGAAGTTATTAATTTTTACGACTTATTTTTTCTAATTGCAGTGAGCCTTCAGTTGAAGGCTCAAAATCAGCTTTTAAATTAGAATATTTAAGGCTCAAGTAATTGTTACCTGGAGAAAAAAATTGAATGTACGAATAAATTATTTGCAGTAGCTGCTTTTGTTTCTACGTTCAGAGGTTTACTAAATTATATTACTAGAATTATTGGATTCTTTTTATTCTGGAAAATCTTCTTGAAATTCGAAAATTGTGTATTTGAGTATACCAAACATGACTGATCGTACAATTGGATTAGAAAATTTTTATTATACCACAAAAATTCCGAAGGTAATAATTTTGTGAGCAATAAGGGCTTGGCTTTTCGGAGCTCTAAGGTTAGATCGAATCGGATGGCGATAGGAGGCAGGGAAATGCTGATAGGAGAGCGAAAGGGATAGACGCATAGGACGGAAAATTTCATTTTTTTGTGAAAAAATTATTGTAGAGAAAAAAAGCCTTAAAAGTCAATATTGCGTCTATTTTCACTACCATATTCGTAATCAGCGTGTTAAAATACATCGGAATAGTACGTTTTTAATTAATTAAATGTGATCCTTTTTTCAAAGCTTTATCCAGTTTTTAACGTCTAAATAGATAGTTATAGTGGACAATATATAAATTTGCCGTTTAAACCTGTCATCGACAAGATATCGACTATAGGATATGTCTATTATGTAAACTAATGAAGTAGAAGAATATTGATCCATTACATTCTTAATCAAATTCTTCATTAATACATTATTCAGTTTCCTCTCTAATTAGAAAATATAACGAATTTTATACGTGGTTGTCCTCAAATCAGTGTTTGTGCGATTTAATCTGAATCCTGTCCCAATTGCTATTTTCTTCCAAACTTTGTTTCAGTTTGTCCGATGGAGAATTCCAAACCGAACAAACGCGACGAGGCGCTGTAACCGCCTAAGCGCGACGTGGAGCGATATTAGAGTTCTTAAATTTTCGAGGGCTTAGGTTCGGGTTATACAACGGAGATTATGACAGAATTTAGGAGAATTTACAAGAAAATAAGAGAATTTAAGAAGTCAGGATATTTATCAAAGTTGCAGGCTCCGGAAGCAACGATCATAGTTCCTTAAAGCAACCAATCCCGACGCAACTGGAACGTGTACGTCATCAACTTCTGCTCCTTATATCTCGGAAGGTGAGCAAGAGCGGGAAATTTAGGCAAGATACTTCGTACAAATCTGTTCCTAGGAGTCCGGTCTCTAGCCGCGGATGACCTTACTCTGCAGACGGCACAGCTGGAGATGAAAATTTCACCTCTGGATACTCTTTTAGAGCTACCAATTTTTGTAGAATGTTATAAGGAACAGTGTTGACGTGCCAGATGGAGTGATCCCAGAAGAACAGCCTTTTGGGTCCGGCTTGCGATGGACTGAGCCTGATGCTGGCAAGCCGGGATTTTGTTGATTTGGCTAAGATATAAAGCTTCCATGCCTCCTAGACAGCTGATTATGAGAACTACAAGATGGACTTTGTAGCCTTGGTACAGCCTGCTCGCCCGTTTTTCTTCCTCCTTTGCCGTGATATTACCACCGGGTGGTGCCGAGAATTCAAACACGTAAATGATCTTCGTCCTCCGATCTCGGAGGACAATATCAGTATTTGTAGCATTAATACGTTGAGTGGTACATAGTTAGTTATGAGTTATTTGTGCATACACCCTACTACAAAAAAGTCAGAATCCGGATCCTGTTGTTTTTAGGAGTGGTTCCGGACTCGTTCTGAAAGCGGTTTCCGGAGCTAAATGATAATACTGCTCGTTCCGTTCTGTAACGAAACCATACTTATCGCTCCACTTGAATCTACATATCTAACTTAATTTAAGATTTACGCGGAAAAAATTTCAGAAAGTTAGCTAGCTAACGTTAGCTAGAATGTTAGCTAGCTTTGCGTTGCGGGAATAGAATTGCAGTTCTAAGATTGTTAGTACTTGGAACTCTTTCCACTAGTTTCCACACCACCCGAGAGGCGCGTTTTTGAGTGACTTGTATATAGTGATTTTATTTAGACTTGTTTTTTAGTGGCTTGTATTTTCTACAAACAATGAACATCTGAGTTTCATTTGAACACATAACAACATTTTTAGACATCAAAAATCACTACAAAGGATTGCAATCTTATTTTGATGAGAGTGGCACCAAAGACCAAACATATCATTGAGACGAAGAGAATTAAGTCTTCTCTTCTATTTATATAAAACTCAGATACAACTAACACTTTCAGAGCATTAGTTGTATCAGGTTGCGTCGTCTGCGATGAAAGCCACGGCTGCCAATGCCCGAAACCGTGCCTAATTCCACGTTCCAGTGTATTCATTGTTTGTGGCGAATACATGCCAGTAGTTCAGTCATGCTATTATTATCAACACAATGAAAAATCTGCAGGATATCAAAACGTTGGAAACAAATTACAACTGCATTGTGAAACAAGTGAAAGTCGCTCATAGTGCAACAGTGATCCCATTGTTGGCGAACTTCTCTTTGAGCTTGCGTCGGGGCAGCGAACTCATTTGTCGCAGTTGGCGCGCATTTTTGTGCGATTTGTAATAATTCTTTATTTCACTCACGCTAATTGTTTTTGTTGCTCGTTTTTGATAGCTCACCAACTGCAACCAATGAGCCAGCTCCTCGACGCACAGTGGGGTGAAATCGGAAAACGAGGTTCAAAATGACATTTAGAACGCAATTATGCACCGATTTTAGATTTTTTGTTTGAAAAATTCAGGACAAAATTTTTCAGAAAACATGAGAGTGGATGTTTTCATTTTTTTGTTTACTTAATTTTTATATTTATGCAAACAACGAAAAAAATGTCAATTTTTTAAATTTCATTCTTTATCTTCTAGAAAAAATTTTTCTTGTACTTCTCGTCCCTTGGATTTAATGCGCAGGGGTATAAAAAATATGAAAAAATTGTTAAATTGCAAAGCTAATTATTATAAACAAATTGTATTAACAAATACTCGACATTGGGGGTTATTCATCTTCAAAGTATAATTCTGATCTGAAATCGCTTGCTTTCATCGTTAGCATGATACGTGGCCCTTAAAATTTAAGATAAAATTTTATTAGTTTATTTTATAAACAAATTATATAAACAAATGTACATTTTCGACGTTTTTAAGCGAAAAAAAATCATTTTTTTCTTCTAACCTTGCTGAAATTATATTGCCAATGATGTTTTCTGATAAAAAATTTGCAATCCATAAATATTTGTTCATTTTATAAACAAAGTATATAAAGAAATGCACATTTTTGGCGATTTTAAGCGAAAATAAACCGTTTTTTCTTCTCTTCTGAATAGAGGTGTGGGTGGTGAAAGGAAAGTGAAGAGGTAAATGGAACACATGAGAGGTATGTAAAGTGGACACTGGGGTTGGCAAGGAACACGCCTAATTATATTGTCAGGAGGGAGACGGGCAGAACGAGTTTAGGGATTCTAACGGGGAGTCGGGCGTGTAAATTTGAGGAGAAATTTTTAGAAGAGGGGGAGGTAAGCTGGTCAGGAAGTGTTGGTGGGAGAAGGAGAACAGAAGAGGGGGTAAAAAGATGAAGGTTGAAAGGGCAAGGTATTTTAGAACGAATTGACTGCACATGGATGAAGTGAGAAGAATGCACTAGGAAGAAAGAAAGGTATGTGAGATGGTTAAGAAAAACGGCATGCAGAGAGAGAGAGGACAGAAGGGGAAGAGAGAATAAGAGAGTCAAGGTTTAACGGGAACTATGTGTGGATTATGCCAAGGGCCAGAGCGCAATATTTGTGAGAGGAAGGACAGAAAGAAACGGTGTAGGAAGGGGGATGCAAGAGTAGAGCACTAGTTGGAGGAGTACGTGGAGATGAAAAGGAGTAGGATACGCATGATGGCACTGATGCATCAAAGGGGGGCAAAAGGACAGTAGCATGGGTGAAGGGAGTGTTGGGTAAGATGCAGAAGAAGAGAAGTAAGGAGGAAGAGGAACGGAAAAGGAATGATTGTAAATAGGAGAGGAAGTAGATGTTAGAATCTGTAAATATTGTAAATAGATAAGTTTCAGGTATTATCCGCGGAGGCAGAGTTTGGCAATGCGAGGCAAAGCGAGAAAGTAGGGACTTGCGTGCGAGGCGAGACGAAGCAAGAAAGGCAAGCCGATAAGAGCGAGCGGTCTTAGAGATAATCTACGGGTTGATGTCAGTTTTTAAGGGTTAGTTTAAAGAAAATTCTGTAAAAAATGGAAGTGTAAGCAAGTCAATTTTGCAAGGCCAGCAGGCTGACAAACAAACGTTTATCTATGTGTTAACCAGCGTAATGAGCGTCATATTGTTACTTCATATGCTTTTTTAACGAATGTGGAATACCCCCTCGAGTAGATGGGAAAAGATACTAAAACATTTAACTGCATCTTTTTTCAACGACAAAGAAATATTTTCGTATGAAATTTATCTCGCCAATTCTTTTAAAATATTTTGTAGAATTTATATTAGTTTCTTAAACAGTAAAATAGACCGTTATGGTAGACACTGTATAAATTTTTCATTCAAGCAATGATTTCTCATGAAACCTAAAACATTATATAAATTGTGATATCACTAATAAAATGTAAACATCTCAGAAGACGCCTCTAACCGATGAGATAACGACTATACAAAATGCGTATTATATAATCCATTAAAACACCAGAATATTCATCAGTTATATTGTTGATTATATTCTACATTAATACATTCAACAGTTTCCCGTCTGGATAGAAACGATGAAGTTTGTTCATACGCTCATATTTTCCCTGGCAGTTATCCTCAATTCTATACGTAAATATAATGATATAATAGATTTTTTATTCAAAGTATATTATTTAACATATACGTGAATCCGAATTTGTATGACTTGATCTGCATTCCGGCACAATTGGCATTTTCTTCGAAACTTTGTTCGCGTTTGTCCAGTGGAGAGCTGTACATCGAAAAAGCGCGACGTGGCGCTCAACCCGCTTAAATGCGACGCGAAGCGGCATTAGAGTTCATCAATGCTCGAGAGTTCAAGCTCAAATAAAATAGCGAAGAACATGATAGAAATAACGGGAATTTAATAGAATTTAAGAGAATTCTGATCATTTCCGTCCATTTTTGTTACGTTTCTGGACGGAAATCACCAGGAAACTATCAAATGTCTAATTAGAATCTTGTCTTTGATTGCTTGATATGCTTCTGGAAGTTGTACCTTTTCATACATATTTTTCAAAGTATGGTAACCATTATTTTTATAAAAAAATTGCTTAAAGGAAAGCAAAATTCGGGCATTGGGCTCCTATTGTATATGCCATTTTGAAGTTCCGTATTTGTACATTAAATTCGATGTTAGCGACCCTAAAAACCCCTTATACCATGCTTTATGAAAATCCGAGAATTTCATTAATTTTAGTCACTTTTGGGAGTCTTTTGGCCCACTTGTACCCTGAAAACTATAGCTTGGTCGCTAAAAATTATCTATTGTTGAAGGTCTTCCCGGTTTGACGAATGTATGCTCATTATATGTCATGCGCTTCGCACTTGATTAAACAATGTCCAAAATCAAAATTTTTTTAGAATATTCTGAACTCCATTTTGAATTCAATAGATTTAATATTAATCTCTGTACCTAAGGTTTTGAACCACTTATACAGATATTGCAAAATAAATTGTAAATTTGAGTCTTCGTTACAATTTATGATTCATTATTTTATTCCTTGCTTTGCATTAATTTGAAAGGACATTTTCGTGAAATTCTTTTTGCAACATTTGGTAACAATAAAAAAAAACAATTTTCGTATTCAAATCAAGCCTGCATTATTATACAGTTAACAATTTCTATAACAAAATAATCAAAAAACTATTTAATTATTTGTATAAGACTTTTTCATTAGACTCTGTGAAATGCACGATAAATAAATAAGTAACAGATAATAATATTCATAATGATTAATAATTAATAAATAATTATATTAATTGAGAATTAATTAATAATAATAATATTAATGTGACAGTGATTGGAAATTTACTATTCTCTTGAAATATTTTGTAAAATTTATATTAGTTTTTCAAACTTTTGAATAGGCCGTTCTATTAGACGATATATAAATGCGTCATTTAAACACAGGACCACTGTTTATCCTAAAACATGATATAAATAGTGATTTCACTAATTAAATGTAAATATTTCAGAAGGAAATAGTTGACGCCTCTAATCGGTAAGATAACGACAACGACTATATGGATTATATCATCTAATTCAGGAACATAATATTCATCAGTTAAGTTATGAATAAAATTTGTCATTTATACATTAAACTATTTCTTCAATAATTAGAAAATATGACGTTTGTTCATACATACATCTTATCTTTGGCAGTTATACTAAATTCCATTGGTAAATATATTAATATAATATATCTATAAATATTTGTGTATTATTAAACCTGTAGGGAAATCTTAATTTATTCAATTTTATTAGAATTCAGTCCCAATTTCCATTTCCTTCTAAACTTTTTTTGAGTTTGTCCAAACGAGAGCTGTACATTTATACAAAGTGCAAAGCTTGTACATTCCCAGCTGTCGCTGGTCTAACTTATAACGATCAAATATCTAACTGGATACGTCTACGTGCACATATGGTACACTCTAAACTATTCACGTGCAGAGATTGTACAATCCCAATTATGCTCGTCTAACTTAAAATGATCAAATGCCTAATCAGACACATCTACGTGCACATTTGGTGACCTCCAAACTCTGCACGTGCAGATAATGTAAATACCCAACTGTCCTCTTTCAAATTAAACTAGTCAAATGTTTAACTAGGCACGTCTACGTGCTCATATGATACAATCTGAACTGTGCACGTGAAGAGATTTTATATTCTTAACTATGATTGTCCAGCTTAAAGCGATCAAATTTCTATCTGGACACATCTATGTGCGCATATGGTACACTCCCAACTGTGCACGCGGCAATTGAGAGGTAAACAGATAAGACACTTTCAAATTTTAGCGTTGATATTTCGACTTGTACCATCCGTACACCTGCACAGTTTGGGGTACCACGTGTACGCATAGAAGTGTAAGTTAGACATCGTTCGTGCAAAGATTTCCTTCTCGCCCGAAACAATCTGAAATAAGGGGAAAAATTATAAGAAAGAAGACAGAGTAGCTCCAGAGCTTGAGGTTATAATTTGTTTCGAGAGCGGGAGAAATTGACTAGTACCAAATTCATACTAAAAAATTAATCCAATAAGGCGTCTTACAAAAAGGATTTTTCGGATTATTTATGTGTATTATCTGAAATATGTTACTCTCGTATTTTTATTTAATGTCTTTAGAAATGTGCGATAATGCGCAATCTAATTCGATTATTCTTTCAAATGCTATTCTGGATACAAACGACGCCGACTAAAGGGTGGGTCCGGATTGGTTTTAGTCGAATGATAATAATTGGAGGATTGAAAATGTGCTTTGGATTGATTCAGAATGAATTCCTATCTGAAACTTCCACCAGGAATATATACTTATGTTTGAACCATCGCAACATTTCGACTGTCCCGAAGAATAAGTGACTATACAATTTTTCACAAAACAGAGTGTATCAACCGTATTATGCTTCGCGAGCGTGTCGCATCTCCATTTAAAAATACGTAGAGATACGACACACTAGCGAAGAAAAATATAGTTGATACACTCTGTTGACCGAAAACTTTGTTAATGAGTTATTCTTCGGGACAGTCGATTTATGATTTTTAATTGTGTTCACCGTTTAATTTGAATGGGTAGTGAAACTTAACAGTGTGTGTGTAAATAAACATGAATTAATTCTTGTATTAATATTATACAAAATACCACCTTACTTTCATTATTATTACACTGACAATTACATCCACATTCAAAACTTGTAATGCAGTTATAAATGGTCTGCAGCTTTTCTATCGTGTAAGATAAAAAAAGCTTGGGGTTTATCTCTGAGAAGTTTCCCAGGGCGAACGTCCCTCAATACCTTTCTACCTTGACTCACTATATTCCCACAAGGGGTTTGTAATATACCAACATACGGTCATCTATTTGAAGAAAAATGTAATCCTCTTTTTCTTGTTGCAGAGCTGAGTTCGCCTTTCGAATGTCTACCTAATGGGGCACCAATTCCTGGCGTTCCTCGTCCCGGAACTTATGATTCTCCTGAAAAGTCTCTTGCTGCTGCCGATCCTCCTATACGTATCAGGTCCGGGTCTCCTCCAGCGAGACCCTGTTCTCCTAAAAGATCTCTTGCTCCTGCAGAGCCTCCTTTTCGCGCAAGGTCTAGGTCTCCTCCTCCAAGGCATAGTTCTTTACGTATAGCTGGATTTAGCATTACAGAAATCGCACGTTTTCGGCTTATTCCCCACACCAATCCGCACAGGCAATTTAAAATTCAAACGTACACTTTTCCTGTCGATAAACCAATTTTTTTGAGAGCAAGAGGTCGTGGCCCTGTGCGCATGCCAACCGAAGAACAAATAGTATTAGCAACATCCACTGGTGACGTCGTTGCAATAATGAAACAAAATACAGTTCTTCGTGGGATATTCAATCAGAAAGGAAAACGGGCGTGCATAAACATGGGAAGCGGCGTGGTGTTCGAATTGTCCTCAGAATTAATCCGCGAAACTCCATTAGGCTGCGAACGTACAATCGAAAAGAATTTTGAAGTGGTACGCTCGAGCGACCTGTAATGGTTTTAATGCATCTAGGGTACGCGTACGTCGGATCTCGCACTTCGTGCTCACAATTTGTGCTTCTCTCGAATCACAGTAAGCCAGAACACACCCAAAAGTGACAAAAAGTATATTTCCATAACTAGGAAAATTAAACACAGAGCGTTAATAAGGACATATCGAAGCAGGTTCTGCCAAGATTTCATTACAATTCATGAGTATTAAGTTGTTGGTAACACCAAATGTAGAAATAAATAGAAAAACAAATGTCAAACAAACTGGAGGAAAAAGGCCGCCAGTTTGATTCCGATGTGGCAAAATAAATTGAAAATTTCATTCATTATTATTATTTTATTACTTATTATTTCACTCCTTTTTTCCAATAATGTTGGGTAACAGTGTAACAAGTCACATTGAGAGAATCACTGTTCTCAAGGCTTCTTTCTTTACCAGATAACGAACAATATTTTATATTATATTTTGTATATTTTGTTTTAACGCGCAATAATTCGCAATAATCTATAACAGTCTTGTAATTGTGCGTAATATTGAGTAGTGTTTTCGTTTATGTTTTATTCTTGTTGTCCTTTTGGCATAGTTGGTTCCCCGCAATGTAGCTTACTTCTTTCAATCAGTTCTCGTCATGGTATCATTATGACTTCAAACAGGGATCATTTTTAGCTTTGTTAATATTATTTAAGCTTAATAAGCACAGCATTTGGTTATTTTGAATATAAGATGCAGATTCTACCAAAAATGATTTTAGTTGTTAGTTTTAGAAATGTTGCATTTCAAACTTAATATTGATTATCATGGAGAATTTCCTTCAATTGATGTTTATTGTGTCTTCTTCAGTAACTTTTTACCAATAATAGAAACTGTTTTCAATATATTGCTTATCTTGAAAATTCATATCTTGTGGAAGGAGGAGTCACTTTCAGCAAAAAACCTCTACCAAGTAGATGAATCATCAACTAAACAATTCATTTTTTAATTAAAAAAGATAAATCTAGAACGAAAAAAAATGAATTTTTAACAATGTCTGCATTATTATTCAGTTAACTATTTCTATAACAAAAGTACCATGAAATTAGTTATTTATATATATACTAGACTTTTCCATTAGAGTTTTCTAATGAGACTTTTCCATAATAAAAAATTAACAGATAATCGGATTTCTCTTTTCTAAAAATATTTTTGGGAGTTACTGCGACAGTGATTGAAAATTTACAGGAGCCCCGCTCAAAAGGGTTAAATTTATCTTTTCAATTCTCTTAAAATATTCTGTAGAATTTATATTATTTTTCCAAACTGTCAAATAGGCCGTCCTATTAGACGATATATGAATTTTTCATTCAAACATAGGATCTCCCTCAAAACCAAAACATGATATAAATTGTGATATCACTGATAAAATATAAATATCACGGAAGAAAAACGTTGACGCTTCCAATCGATAAGATAAAGACTAAGGATATATGTATTATATAATTTGATTAAAGAACATATTATTCATCATTTATATTATTAATGAAATTATTTATTAATACATTAACTGATTTCTCCAATAATTAGAAAATAGGAATTTGTGCAATTTAATCTGCACCTTTTCCCCAATTTTTGTTTGCGCCTAAACTTTGTTTGAGTTTGTTCCCAGCTGTGCTCGTCTAACTTATAAGGATCAAATATCTAACTGGACACATTTACGTGCACATATGATACAATCTAAACTGTGCACGTGCAGATATTATAAATTCCCAAATATGCTCTTCCAACTTAGAGTGATCAAATGTCTAACTAGACACATCTAGGTCCGCATATGGTAGACTCCAAACTATGCGCGTGCAGCGATTGTACATTCCCAATTGTGCTCGTCCAACTTGAAGCGATCAAATGCCAACTAGACACATGTTCGTGCACATGTGGTGCACTCCTAACTGTACACATGCAGAGAATGTACATGATCAACTGTGCTGGTCTAACTTAAAACGATCAAATGTTTAACTAGATACGTCTACATGCTCATATGATATAATCTGAACTGTGCCCGTGCAGGGATTTTAGGTTCTCAACTATAATCGTCTAACTTAAAGCGATCAGATGCCATCCTAGTCATGTAGGTGCGCATATGACACACTCTAAACTATGCACGTGTGCAGAGATTGTGCAATCCCAACTGTGCACGTCTGACTTATAATGATAAAATATCTAACTAGACAGGTCTACTCACACGTACGATACAATCTAAACTGTTCATGTGCAGAGATTTTAGATTCCCAAATGTGGTCATCCAACTCAAAACGATCTATTATCTAACTAGACACTTGTACGTTTATATATGCTACACTCTAAGATGTGCACGTGCAGAGATAGTAGATTCCCAAATTTGCTTATCTCGTCAGCTGTCAGTGATAAAACATATATGTCCGTGATTTGATAGGCATGTCTCAGGCGATACGTGACATTCCCTAAATGCTACGTTAATGGCGTCTTCCTCCTTTTTAGTGTTCGAATTTAATCGCTTCCAGGTCATTGCATTTTGTAATCGAAGTTTTTAAAAATTGAATTGAGGTGCACATAACATACCAATCGATAGCAAGAAAAATACAATCGATAATGTGATGGTAGCATATTTAACCGGTAGCAAATATCTTATATTTGCTTTACTTATAGCAAGAATTAAATTGAAAAAAATGCACTATTCGATATTTCCTTCATAAAGTACCCGCTGCGCCGCATTACCCGCTGCTGTCCTAATTTATATATTTTCTACTTTAAGAATTTTACCCATGCAATTTTGGGGACCAGGGGGATGACACGATTTTCGCTTTTGCATTAGAGGCGCCTTTTCGTTTTGTGAAGAGCGGTGAGTCGTGAAACATTGGCGCCACCTCTGCGGCGCCCGGTCTGCCCGTTGTCTGTTATGATTTTGCATATAAAAACCTCCTGAGATGTCATAACTTTATCGTCTATTTGCCGTATTTTATCTATTTACGGATGAATGTGTTATAAAAATGGGGGGCATCGATGTATAGCACCGAACTATCTATCAGGGTAAGACTCAACCCACATAAACGTTGGCAACAAGCAATTAAGCGTGACAAAAAGGATGTTATTGTTAAATCTGGACATGTAGTGTTTGAAGATCACTTTTTAAAGAATCAAATAATATGGAAAAAGGAAGTTTTAGCTCCAGATGGAACGGTTATGGCGTTAAGTATGAGGATTTGTTTCCACCGATGTGTGTAACATTCTGGTTTTATTAGTTTCTGAAATTTTAAAAATATTTCAAGACCCTTACTATCTTTAAGAAATTATTTTCTGTCTGCATAATAATTGCTATACTTTTATCTTAGTATATTTGTAAATAATTTAAATGATTATATTTATTTAAATAAATTAACCTGGCGTTTATTACTCCTATATACCCTCCTACTGTCTTTGCTCCATATTTAATTTATATCTCCATCTTTTAATTCAATTTTTCAATGAATAAATGTGTAAATGTACAGTAAAGTTGATAAATTTACTACTGCTAATCTATCCAGCCGTTTTACGATCAATACAATGTACTGAATATTAAGAATTATGATTTTTATCATTTCTTGTATATTTTTATTATAATGTAATAATAGATTAGGATCATTCAAGTCATTAAAAATAGAAAAACTATTTTTTATATTATTATTTCAGAACATTTAGTTTATTTGTTTTAAATGTTAAAGACGTAATCTTTATATTTTACGATTCCACTCTACATAAAAAATTAAAAACCGACATTTCCAGTGTATGTAAGGTCTATTTTTTTAGCCTAGATATTTTTTGAATTCTAGAAAAAGTTAAAGGAATGATAAAGAAACCGTAGCTAAAAATGCAGAAATCTGTATCACAAAAGCCAAAGATATTGGTTTGGAAGTTAACGAATCGAAGACAAAATATATGACCGTCGCCAGGTCCGAACAAAGTAATGTAGGCGGGGATCTAATGGCCGGAAATATGAAATTCGAAAGGGTTAACGAGTTTAAATACCTCGGGTCTATTATAACTAGCGAAAATAACATGAAAACGGAAATCAACGCGCGGCTGCACGCTGGCAATGGGTGCTATTATGCAGCAAACACGCTACTAAAATCACGATTGCTAGCTAGAAACATCAAAGTAAGAATTTACAAAACGATAATAATGCCGGTCGTCATGTACGGGTGTGAAACGTGGGCGCTGACGAAGGGAGTGGAGAATAGCTTTAGAGTTTTCGAAAATAAAGTACTTAGAAAAATCTATGGTCCAAAGAGGGAAATTAAAATGGGCGGGGTATGTAGCAAGGATGGGCAATGAAAGAACAGTGGCGCAAGTTTTAAGAGGGAAACCGACTGGTAAGAGGCCTCTAGGCAGACCGAGAAACAGATGGGAGAAAAATGTAAGGGATGATCTAAAAGAACTAGGACATGATTACTTAAACTGCATGGAGGATGCACAGGATAGAGATGCGTGGCGGTTTCGGGTAGATGAGGCAATGAACTTTCGAGTTCGAATTGCTGAGCGATAATAATAATAATAAAAACAGTTAATCCTTGAAATTATTCACAAACGTCCAAAATATTATAAAAACTGCGAAAAATGATAAATCTCCCATGATTGTAATCAGCTTTCATTCAAATGTAGGGCGCCGCGCTAGTTGCGCCAGTGTTTCATTTTCTGCCGTCCTTCACAAAACTAACACAGCGCATTTGTATGGTGAGTCACCCCCCTGTGCGGACTTTTCCCCATCTCTATAATCTCCATTACTTTGATAAACAATTTCTCGGTCTGCTTTTCGCGAATTATCGCTAACGTATATATCATGAAAAGTTGAAAAGAGTTCAGATTTTGATTGATTTTCGAATATTCCCTGGCATCTCCTGGAGTTCTTCAATTGGTAAACTTCTATAAATGTAAGTAAGATGTGAGTTTTCGAGCTTCACATTACACAGCTTAATTTCGGTAATATAATGGAGAATATGACTGAATTTACGCGAAATCAAAAGGATTTATAAAAATTTTAACCATTTCCCTTCTTTTTAGTTTCATTGCTTCATATGCTTCTAGGAGTTGTCCCTTTCCAAACATATTTGTCAAAATATGATAAACATTATTCTTACAAACTAATTGGTTGAACGAAAGGAAAATTTGGGATTTTCAAGCAGAACCATTTGGTTTTTTTAGGCAAGTTTGCCTTGAAATTTGTTACTAGAGAGGCTTATATACAAAACACGGTTATATATATACCATTAAACCATTTCCCTTTCAGGGTAGGCGTGACACTACCCGATTCGGGTAGTGTTTTTAGGTTTTTCTTGTAGTTATAAATAACTACAAGTGTGGGCTCACCACACCCACGATGTGCCAACAGCACTCATGTCAGTATTCTTTAATGGTCACCCATCCAAGTACTAACCGCGTCCAACGCTGCTTAACTTCAGTGATCTGACGAGAACTGGGTTTTTCAGCGTGGTATGGCCGTTGGTTAAGTAGTAAAAATAGTCATTTTTATAAAAAAAATTGAATCATCAAAATCTCAAAATCTAAATTTACGTAATAATGCGAAATAACCCAAAATAGCCGCTTAAAAGGTGTAACCGATCTTTATACATCTAATAATTAACTATTAATCGGTGTCAACTATAAAAGTGTTTAATGAACTGTATTAGACTTCTGCGTGAGACTCTGTGACAAGCGCGAAAAATAGAATATCAGCAGATAATCGTCTTTTTCTGATAAAAATATATCTTTGGAAGTTATTCGACTAGTAATTGAAAAATTACCTCAGCCTCGTGGATTCAAGCGAATGAAATTTGTATAATCAATTCTTTAAAAATACCTTGAAGAATTTATATTAACTATTTAAACTGTCAAATAGGCTGTTATAGTATAAATTATATAAATTTTACAATGAAACATAGGATCTTCCTGACACTTAAAACATGATATAAATTGTGATAGCATTAAAGAAATGTAAATATCTCAGAAGGAAAACCTTAACGTCTCTAACTGATAAGATACGGACTAAAGGATATATGCACTATATGATCAAATGAAGGAACAGAATATTCATCAGTTACATTATCATTAAATTCTTCATTAATACATTAATCGGTTTCTCCAATAATTAGAAAAGATGACTATTGTTCATACGCTCATCTTATCCTTGGCGGTTGTCCTCAATCGTATTGGTAAATATAATAATCCAGAATTTAGCGCATATTTTTTAACATAACTCTAGAAGTAATATTTAAATTTGTTTACACATAACACTCACATTCTTAAGACTTTGTTCGATTTCCCGTAGTGATTCATCAATTCTTCAGACTTTGCGATGCTCGCTGCCATTAAGTCTTTATTTGGCAAACTTTTAATCAGTTGCATACATTTTTACAGTTTTATGGACTTTTATATAATTTATCTTGTTTTCTATATCTCATTTAGACGATATCTATTGCATGTTACTTCTTGAAGGAAACCAAGCTTTCCTATCGGGTGAAATGTGCTTTTGCTAATGCCAAACAAGTGACGGAAATCACTGAAGGAACTTTGGTATTAAGACTCGCCACATTGGAGAAGAATTGGACGCGATTTCAGACTCAGTATCCGAAACTTATCAAGGTTCCTGATCTCAACGCGAAAAAAAAGTTTGCATATGAACTGGAAAAATTCTTTATATAGCACGTCTTCAGGTCACTGGATAATTCAACGTTACAGGTTGAGTGTGCTACTCTGTCTTATCGGTCTTTGCCAAAGATAGGATTTCCAAAATTCTTTGGAAATTTCACTTAGTAATCAAAGCTTGAAGGACTTAGTTACATCGTTATTTGACCAAAATACTTGAACCTTGTCCGTACGAAAGCTTAAATATCTAACGTGCTGCATCACTGGTGAAGCTACACATCTTCCACGTCGAATTACAATAACGCACAACAACTATCAGCGATGCTAGGATCTGCTCAAATAAAGCTGTCAGAATAAGAGATTTCTCATTAATGCACATTTGGCTAATGGTCATCGTGGCTCATCCATGTCCCCGTGGAAAAATTAGATTGGCATTTCGGTCGAGATTGGGAAACTTTTCTCTATGACTCCACGAATGACTCAACTTTTTATAAGCTCAAATCATTTATATTGAAAAGAGTTCGAGCTTTAAAAGTCTTGGATTCAATGTCAACAAACAACTCATCTCGCCCCTCTTAACTCCAATTCAGCATCCATGCTTTTACGTTTATAGAAAATAATCCCAGATAGTCTACATGTCGAAAGAGGCTGAGATTATTCCACGCTTTAAATTTTACTTTGTTCTATTATAAAATCGTCGGTAGAGGCTGGGGTCAATCCACACTTGGGGTATATCTGTGAGAAGTTTTCCATCGCCAAACATCCCTCAATGCCTTCAAACTTGATTCAGAATATTCCCACAAGGGGTTCATGATATATCAACATACGATTGTCTACTTTAAGAAAAATTTAATCCTCTTTTTCTCGTTGCAGAGTTGAGTTCAAATTTCGAGTGCTTACCAAATGGCGATCCCATTCCTGGCGTTCCTCGTTCCAGAACTTCTTATTCTCCTGACCGACATAATTCTCCTGAAAGGTCTCTTCCTCCTGCCGAGCATCCTCTTCGTGTCAGGTCCAGGTCTCCTTCTGTCAGGCCTCATTTTGCTGAAAGTGCTCTTTCTCCTGCACAGCCCCTTCGTCGTGCGAGTTCCAGGTCTGCTCGTCCTCCACGAATACTTGGATTTGACATCAAAGAGCTTGCGCTTCTTCGACTTATTCCCGAAACCAATCCGAACCGGCGATTTGAAATTCGAAGATACACATTTCCTGCCGATAAACCAATCAAGTTACGCGGAATAGGACTGTGGGACATGAGAGCCATGCCTACAGAAGAACAAAAAGTATTAGCAACATCCACTGGTGACGTCGTTGCAATAATTAAAAGAAATACAGTTCTTTGTGGAATATTTAAGCTCAATGGAAAACGGGCGGGAATAAACATGGAAAGCGGCGAGGTGTTCGAATTGACCCCAGAATTAATCCGTGAAACTCCACTAGGCAACGAGCGTACAATCAAAAAGAATTTTCAGGTGGTGCGTTTGAGCAACCTGTAAGCGTGGAAGATTTTCAATAGCAATTAATTATTACTACGACGTTGTTGATAACAAAAAATATAAAAACAAATATTGGGTGCACCATTTTTTGAAAAATTAAATTCTTAATCAGAAACCTGGAAAACTGCGTAATCCAAAACTTCATGACATTTTACGAAGTATAAAGTTTCATGAAATATGAATTGGAATTGCTAACTGTCAGCCACCATATTGGATCTGCCACTTTAGAGTAATGGCAAAACGACTCTATAGCTACGACTTACTATGAATATATCCATTTTTAAACCATTATCGAAGACCTCGATTATTTATCTTGTATCTCTTAAGGAGGATGGTTGAAAATGCCACGACCAAGAATTGCAATCTGACGCTTTTGCACATTTTGTTCTCCAAAAATACGCAGAAGTGTGCGAGGTTCTAACAAAATATCACATAAACAGCAACCTATTATATTTCGTCCTGTCATGCTAGCTTTAATTCAGCGAGTATTATGCACACTTATTATGCGAAAATACAAACTTACGTGTACATACACATCGCGAAATTGTCTATTTTGACACTTATTTAATATTAAATTTAAATTTCTCCAAAAACTCGCAAGTTCTTACCCGAACTCTGACGCGAATTAGAATAATTTCGCCAAATCGAGTTCAAGGAAAGAATGATCATGGTTATAAAGAATTAAAAATTTTATTATGACCTTAATATTTATAGAAATATTATAACCGTTATTTTTATAAACAAATTCCATAAACTAAAGCAAAATTTTGTCCTTTTCACATGAAACCTGTGGTTCTTTAAGCAGACCGAAAACACAAAAAACAAAAGGGACATTATCCGGCAAAACTTGGTATCGTTATGGATTTCAAGCCGCTGAATTCAATAATGAAGTCAGATTAGTTAGAGTATTAAAAGGTTCGTAACATAACTTCAAAACAAAATTGTTTTAGCAGCCAATTGTAGGCAAGAATCGTATTTTCATAAATTTTGAGGCGTTCAACTCAGTTTTCAAGTCCGGTCAGCATAATAAGAACAGCCTAAAGGAAGTCTGAAGGACGTCCTATTGCACAACACAAACGCATGTGCATCGATCCCTATAGCTTATAACCTTATTTTCTTTTTATAAATAATTAATTTTTTGTTAATAATCTAAATTTCGAGGTAACCGCGGGAGGTGAAATAAAAATTATTTTCACTGTTTCTATATAACCCACAAGGTTTATTTTACCTTTCTATCTTCTACATACATATATTCCCTATTGGTCCTATTTCTCTCTTTCTATTTATATTTCTTCTCCCTATGGAGGAATAAAATCTTTTTTCAAATAACAGATATTCGTTGATCGCTGTTTTGATTCAATATTCTAACTAGTCGTATTTTCTTTTGTATTACATAAAGTCTTTAATATTTGATGATAATCACACATGCGCGCTTCTTTTATATTAAAATAATTGTCTCTACATGCAGAGTACACTTGAACTCCTAAATCTCTTATTCCCAGAAAATAAATACAAAGAAATGTTTTTTGCTGCTTTTTCAAATTTTTCCAATATTCGGCTAAGTCCTATCTTGAAGGGAGAAATCAAATCTAACTTTTTCTAACTTATATTCGTCGAAGTTCAAACAGTTGGACACAAAAACCTTTTTATTTTGTCTCTTTCAAATACACTGCCTACTTCGTCAATTCAGAGAATCTTCTGTGAGAGAAGCTTGGAATTTTTGGCAGACTCAGGGTAAAGCATGAATTCTCTATCCTGTTTGGACTTTAACTCCAAACACACTAAATAATTATAAGTCAGAATGAAGATTTTTGACTTAGAAAATTTATCTAGTGGTAACTTTCACGTAGAATTTTTCGAAGATGGTACCGAATGTCGCGCTATCTAATTCTCAAATCTCGTGAGTGAGCCACAGGCCTTTTGCCCTTACTACCCTCGTACTTGGTGTCGAGAATAATTTCTCTAGCCTGTTCGCCTGAATAGTAGGGAAGAGTGATCGAGACCCGGTTGCCAGAGTTAACTTCTTGGCCTGCCTCAAGATCCTCTAGATCTTGTGAGCTCGCCCCGAGCTCCATAATACCGTTTTCGGGCTCAGCATCCCCTTTTAATGAAGCCACCCTCCAGAGCTTACAAGCTCATTTGATAGAACCTAAATAAGGCAATAGTAATATGAAAATAATGTTGGACAAATTAAGTACGAACGACATGAATGGCGAATTTGTGGTTATTTCAAAGTACTTTCAATCCTTTTGAGACAGAAATCAGGAATTACAAAATATCCTTGCTTCTTTTGCTTATGGGACAGCCGGTATCGTGGCAATCAATATAAGACAAAAGTTTCAGCACACAGAATATCGATAGAATGAGGATCTGAAAACGTCATCAATGACCGATTATTGGAGCTATAAAAAATCCGCATTCCACCTCTAAAAATTTAGTTGGTTCTCATGATACAATTCGTAAAAGCACTAGATGAAGAGAAACAATGTTTCGTGTATATAGTGTCTCAGTTCCCCAACTGTTCGATGCTGAATTGAAATGAGGAATATTCGAAGCACCTCAGATTCGAAAGCTGTTGAAAGACGACCTTTTTTACTGAAATAACTTGTACTTGAAAGAAGAACGTGGCCCGATTTAAAAAATGTTGTTATACAAAAACAAGATGTGGTATCCCCACATAGGTACGGGCATGCAGTCACTTGTGATCTGCCGTCTGTTTAGTTGTGTCTTTACTTCGGGTTTATCACACTGGTTTGGGTGTGTCGCTACTTAGAGTCTGTATCCTGTTTGGGCGTGTCACCGCTTACGGTCTGTCGCCTCATTATTGCTATTTGAATTATTCTTTTTTGCTGTTTTAATTGTAATGTCTTCACATCCCGTTTATAATTTTCGCGCAAAAATTGCGTTTTTATTAGATTGTCCGCAAAAATTATTGTGAGTTTCTCACGATGAATCGAATTCATAACATCTTTACTTTCAGCTTTATTTTCCAAGATCGTGAAAAAACATTTCAGTGGTTACGTGACATAGAGCTTACTCCAAGCACAAGATATTGTGCTGCATATAACAGAAACATGAATTTACGGGAATCACGATTGACCTGTGGTCTATTTATTTGCCAAAAATAGGTAAAGAGAGTCACAGTGCTATTATTGTGGAAAATACTTGGTTTGATAGATATCATATTTCAGCAGCAGCCTGTATGCTCATTTCATACCGATTTGCGGTTAATTCAAAGTTCAAACGAACCATTCGCGAAAGTTCTATTATTGAAGATCCGCAGGTGTCCAGGGAAAGTGTTGCTGATCGTTTTTACTTTTTTCGAGAACAACAGTTGAACAACAGTTGGAAAGCGAAGGTAAAATAGGAGGCGTTGGTGAAATTATGAATATCGACGGATTTAAAACAGGTCGTCGGAAGAACGAAAAAGGACGTGTAGTAGAAGTCTCATGGATCTTGGGGATAATTCACATGGAGGATTCTGAAAATTATCGACTTGAAATTTGCCCTGATAGAAGAAGAGATGAAACTAACTCACTCTCTTCAATTCAAAAGCATTTAGCCAATGGCACAGCAATCCAAATGTATTGCTGGAAAGGCTAATTGAATTTGGAAGCTCGTGGTTATATCCCCAAAACTGAGAATCATTCAAAGGAATTTGTGCACCAGGAAACCGGAACGCGTTAGATGTGTCGCTCCCTATCTTAGCAGACCATCTTGGCGAATTTTTGTGGCAGCGTCGTGTGAGGAAGCCACACGCAGCTCTTTTTCACAATTCATCATCGACCTCAAAATTTGCTCTCCTGGCAAGTACGACTAATTGTTTCTTTTTTTAAACTTTTGAAATACGAAAATTATTTAAAAAAAATGAAAATACAAAAAAGGCAAAAAAACTATACTTTAATGACCAAACTCCAACCTTTCCGTGGTAAAGTGTGTAAGAAGACAATGCTGAAACTATTGGAGTTTGGGAAAAATATACTTGTTGGAACATTATCCCATTTTTATCAAAAAATAATGGATTTAGGCGATAAGTTTGAATAGCGTAAAAGATGTATTTTTCCGAGATTGCCAACTTTTATTCAAAACTTTTTCTCTCAAACCAATATTAGTAAACCAATACAGCAATAATAGTTGGATTTCAAAATGCAGAGACAAATTTACTACAAAAATTTATGAATCTGTGAGTGAAATAGTTAAAATTTGAGTTAAAAAAAAAATTTAAGCAAAAATAATGAATATTTAACTCTCAAATAATTTATTTTATTCTAAGACTATTTTCCTAGATTTACCTTGTTCCTGCTCCTACTTCTGGAAGACTGACAACTTTCTTACGTTCTTTATGAAGGTTGTAGTAAAAAAAGAATTGTGAACTAGATTTTTAAAGAAACTAAAAAATCAACGATTCTTATAATTATTGTTACCGAAAAAATTGCAAGATTGCGATATTCGTGGCGACATAGTTTTAATGCGGATTCAACTGGGATCTTTTAAATTCAGATTTCGATAGTATAGTGAGAGCTATTTTAATTAGTCCCTGTGACAAAAAGAAAATAGTCATACCTACAAATTCCTTAGCAGATATAACTCACTGTATTGGTAAGCTCAGCTATACCTACAGATAGTCGTTTTGACCAACTACAGTAGTTAATTTACCTAATCGGATAGTAAGGACATCTGCTCATGCCCCATCTAACAGAAATATTTCGCACAACTAACTAAATAGCAGTACCCTTATTTACTAAATGAAGTAGTTGTCCTAGCTAATCCTTCTATTCAGTGTACTTATGTGTTAACCGGCGTAATGAGCGTAATAGTGTTACTTCATATGATTTTTTAAAGAGTGTGGAATATCCCCTCGAAAAGATAGGCAAAGATTCTGAAACATTCAACTACATCTTTTTGCACCGACAAAAAAATATTTTCGTATGAAATTTATCTCTCCAATTCTTTCAACCTACATTGTAGAATGTATATTAGTTTCTTAAACTGTCAAGTAGACCGTTATGGAAAGTACTATATAAATTCGTCAGTTAAGCAGTTAATTTCCCTGAAACCTACAACATTATATTAATGGTGATATCACTAATAAAATGTAAACATCTCAAAAGGAAAACCTTGACGACTCTAATTGATGAGGTAACGACTATAGAAAATATTTTTTATCTTATCTATTGAAGCACTAGAATACTCATCAGTAAGATTGTTAATGAAATACTACATTAATACATAATCAGTTTCCCCCATCGAAAGAAAAGATGAAAATTGTTCATACGCTCATATTTTTCTTGGCAGTTATCCTCAATTTTATTGGTAAATATAATAATATAATATATCAGTAATTCGAAGTATATTATTTAACATACATATATGAACTTCACTTATACGTAAGTTCGTTTGATTTTCAATTATATGGTGCTCATTTCACGAGCACTTTGCTTCCCGTTAGCAAAGGTATTTGCTTCCTCATAGAAGAAGCATTAGTGATTTTTTTGAATAATAGACAAATCAAAGTCTTCATTTTGATCAACTTAAAAATAGAAATTTACAAAAAATACAAAATTGCAAAATAATACAAACAATTTTTTAAATACAAAGACAAATTAGACAAATCAAATTTTGTATTCGAAATTATAATTTTTGGAGCTGGAAAAGGGGAGGGAAAAGTTCTGTCGCACCCTATCCCTTTCCCAGCTTCATGATTTCTTTACAAAAATTGTCAGAATTATTCTAATTGAAAATTTATGTTCAATAAGTCTTTTGTATTCATGCGTCAACTTTGAATTATGTCGATGAAAAAAGTTTTTCTGTTTGAAACAGATGTTTCAAATATTATTATAAATGAGCGTAACTTCCTTAATCTTCAATAAAGTGTATTAATATTATAGATCAATCGATTTGCCTCGAATCAAGGAATCTTTTCCGTTCTTGCATCAACTTTGAATTGTGTTAAAGAAAAAAGTTTTACGATAAAAAACCGTATTTTCAAATATTATTCATTACTATAGCTTTCTTACTCTTCAATAAAAAGTATCAATATCATAGGTCAATCGATTCGCCTCGAATCCACACATCTTTTCTATTCTCGCATCAACTTTAAATTATGAGAATGTAAACATTTTTACTATAAGAATCGATCTTAAAAGGTCAATCGATTCCTCTCGAACAAAGGACTCTTTTATATTATTGCATCAACTTTGAATTATATTAAAGAAAAAAGTTGTTCCATAAAAAACCGAGTTTTAAAATATTATTGAGTCCTAAAAAAATGCAATACGTATTTTTGGAAATCCTTCTGTCAGTTTTAAGATATTAGTGTTAAAAATAAGGCTTCCAAATTTCATTAATTTATCTACAACACGCATTTTTAAATTGAGGAAGGTTTAATGAAATAAATTGAAATTTTTTTGAAAATGTTACCATTACAAAGCTTCCTCTATGAGGAAGAAAAAATTAATCCAATAGGGCGGCTTAGAAAAAAGGATTTCTCGGATTATTTAAGTGTATTATCTGACATATTTTACTTTTGTATTCTTATTTAATGTCTTTAGAAATGTTTGTTAAGACAAAATCCAATTCGATTAGTCTTTTAAATGCTATCCTGAATATGAACGACGGCGTCGATGATAGACACTACCATAAAACAAGTTTTGTCTTATTCAGCCGTTCTATAAACGTGGAGCTTAGACAGAATATAAAATTCTCCACAATCTGACGTTTTATAGGCTTCAAAACGTCTAAAGTGTGGGTCCGGATTGGTGTTAGATTGTTTTAGAATTGAAGCATTCGAATTATAATTGAAGTATTGGAAATATGCTTCGGATTGGTTCAGAATGAATTCTTATCTGAAACTTTCACTAGAATTATATACTTATGTGTGAACCACCGCAACATTTATGATTTTTAATTGCGCTCATCGTGTGATTTGAATGGGTAGTGAAACTTGAAAGTGTGTGTGAATGAACATAAGTTAATTCTTATATTAATATTATATAAAATATAGATATCATATCAATATAGATATCATACAGATACGGCACTGGTCGTGACTGGAGACGTGGAATAATGGGCTCCGGTATTTTTGCTTAACAGTTTTTATATAAGGGCGAATTTTGTATAAATTTTTTGTTACATATGAACTAGAAGCAGTTGTGTTTCGAATTTTCTAAGTGGTGTGCACGGTTTCTGTCAGAAAACTGGAATTTGTGAAGTTTTTGTCCGCGTGAGTTTTGAACTGACGCCTAATATCATGGTGGCGTGTGGCATCTGCAGTGGTGCAATCACGAGAGGATTATTATTATTATGGATTATATTATATTATATATTACATTCTCATTCTAATGAGAAGGTATTGGTTTTATGTAAAATTTGACATAGTCGGTTTTCATCAAATGTCCACGTTTTGAGACCTCCTGAGTCAGAAAAAACGATTTTTACGAAGGTGTCTGTCTGTCTGTAGTCTGTCTGTCTGTCTGTCTGTCTGTAGCCACGATAACTTTCGAAAAAATGATCAGATTTGATTGAGCTTTGGCACACTTTTTTATGGCCGAAAAATAGAGAACGAGTTCGTTAACCAGCTATTTTGGATGAAAATCCAAAAAGTGAGCACATTTTGAAAATTTTTGAGACCACTTTTTTGGAAGATTTGAAAATTCTATGTACGGTTATTAGTAGTACGTAAAATGATGAACAAAATATTCTTATGACTTTTCGTGATAAAAAAAAAATTACTGGAGTTATAGCATTTTCAAAATTCCAAAAAACAAACGAAAATGAATATTTTAAGCCGAAAAACGCACAATATGAAAAAAAGTCAAGAGGAGAAAAACGTTGATTCCTGAACACCCTATAATATTTGCATGACAACTTTTTGAATTTTTCGAAAAATAAAAAATTCAAATTTTGATCGCACAAAAAATTAATGAAAAATCAAAAAAGCCATTTTGCTGTAAAACTATGCAAGATACCAGAAAAGATCATCTCACCAAAATTGTGCACCTAAAAAAGATCTACAAATTTCTTATCATTCACTTTTTGATATGACGCGTAGTTTTTGTTTTATTCGTAAAAAACAGCATTGAAAATAGAAAAATCAAATTTTCAGACGAATATTACCAGCTACGAAAAAATGACCGAAACAAAATTTGTTCATCCATGGAAGAGGTACAAATTTATTGTGACTCATGTTTCGATAGGATGCGTGGTTTTTGTTTTATTCGTGAAAATAACATTGACAGTAAAAAAAATCAAAGTTTTGAAAAAACAATGCAAGGTACGAAAACATATAAATGAACAAAAATTGTGCATTCAAAAAAGACTTACACACCCGTAATCAATTTTTGTGGTAAGAATATATTCAAAATGAAAAAATTAACTTTTTTGATAAACGGCACAAGCTAAAATAAAATGTTAACTAATAAAATTTGTCGCCTCAATTATATCATTACTTTTCATTTGAAATCAAATACAAATTTAGTAATTTGTATATGAAGAACATATAACACGAAGCACAAAGTGCGCGCTCAGTGTATTTACCAAATCGCACGCCGTAAGTGCGCTCCAACTTTTTTGTTTCTATCATACGGTTCAAATGATTTTCAAATCAAATATCGAGCGCGGAGCGCGAGTGTCTGGATGAGAATGTGTTCCTTAAGGTCGATAGAACCTTGAGTAAATAAAGTTCCTTTTCAGTCTAAAATAAAAGAAAATTTAACAATCACTTAATATGTAGAGGTTTTGATAATTTTATAATATTTGCAAACAAACTTTTTCTTTTCATCGAAGTCGAACACGAAGTTCAAAAATCTAGAGGAGCCTAGCGTAAAGCGCGATGCAAATACGCCCGAGCGCGTAGCGCGAGGTGAATAAATAATCGAGCGCGAAGCGCGAGATCCAACAGTCGCGCGCCCTAGGCGCGCTCAAACTTGCGAGCGAAGCGAGCCGCGCGCGAAGCGCGCCATGAGAATGTGCCCGCGAAGCGGGCAGATTTTTTTTTTTATTATTATATATTATGGATTATTATCATGCGGAAAATGTAGCATTTTAGTGCACAGTGGATGCGTGAAGGAAGGAGACAAGGTAAAAAAGGCCTAAAGAAGTTGTTTTTGCGGTACGTGCTCAACTTCAGCGTCGAATGAAATCGCTCGACGAGAAAGAAAAACTTCTTGTTCATTAGAGACAATGGAGACTGCTACCAATGACGTCAACAGGCCAGGGACGCCCTCAGCAACTCTGGAGGCCGGGGTCAACGAGGCCATAATAAAATCGGTGACAGAAGTGCAAGAGGCGTCACTTGAGCACATGACTGCTTTATTTGAAAAGTTTCAGAGTAAGTTGGATACCTCAATTAATAGCATGAAGGATAATATCATTCAAAACTGTCGACGCATAACGACGGTTGAAACGACCGTAGCAAGTAATGTTACGGAAATTCAAGAGCTTCAGGAAGTGACGAAGAAACTCTCAGTTACTGAAAACAAATTGACTTCCCAGGTGGCGCACTTGGAGAGCAAATGCAATTTCTTGGAGCAGGCTTCTCTAGCCAATGTTGTAGAAATTCATGGTTTGCCTTTCAAACAGGGGGAGGACCTTCCAGCTGTTATGAATAAAACTGCGGTCGTTTTGGAGGTCCCCTACTCCAAAGAGGGTCTTATTTCTATTTTTAGAACACGACCCTATGAATTGAATGCCTCAGGTCAGTCTCGACCTCCGATTATAATTGCTAAATTTAGTCAGCAAGAGACTTGTTTTCGTCTTATTGAGAAACGTAAGAAGAAGCGAGATTTTCCTACGAAAAATATTGGCTGGTCTGGTGGGGAGGAATGCATCCTGTACATTAGAGGAACTCTTACCAAATACAATGGCCTTATATATAAGGAGGCTTTAAACTTAAAAAGAGCTAAGAAGATAAAGTTTCTATGGATCTCTGGTGGCAAGATCTTTTACCGTAAGGAGGAACGTTCGCAGAGAATTATACTTTCTCATCTTCAGGATCTTAATGGATTTCGCTAGAAATGACTGTATGGACGTAGGATCATCTTTGAGAACTATATCGTCATTCTAAGTAAATATCCTGTTTTAAAGAACTTTATTTTGGTTTCTTACTACTCGTTTTTGGATTCTACCTTTTTCTATTTATTCCTGCTTATGCGTACACTGTTTGGAATATTTTTGTTAGTAGTAAGTCCAATTGCTACATGGATGTATTTACTACAATTTACTATTGGGTCATACGGAAAGAAATGTGTCATTTTTTATAAAAAGGTGTATTTCGTTTATGCGTGTATCTTTTATTTCATCTGTGCATATTTACGGTATGGCTTCTCACATTACATGTACTACAGATTTTCGGTTTATATATGTCCTCTTTCGAGTAGTCTGGCTTGTTTTGGTTATTATCTTTTACTGTGAATCTATACTTTACTACGAGCTTCGTCTTCTGGAAAATAATAACATATATCGGGATTTGAACTGTTCATTCATCTCATGGACAAGTTAAGATTTTGCCACGTTAATGCTCAGTCTCTCTCGGCACATTTCCTTGAGTTTAAATACTATTTTAGTACGTGTTCATACCATATCATCGCAGTGTCTGAAACTTGGCTTAGGCCTGATATCCCTTCGAGTGCAATGTTTTTGGAGGGTTACATGCTCTTATGTAGGGACAGAGAGGAGAGAAGGGGGGGGCCGGGGTCTGTCTTTATACACATGAAAGTCTTAGGGGTTCAGTAGTAAGAGTGAGTCCACCGGCTAATTATCCTGTCGCTGACTTTCTGTTTGTTGAGGTGTATTTCGGGGGGGATTGTTTGCTAATTGGGGTTATTTATAAAACTCCTAACGCTAATTATAGTAAAGAACTTGAATCAGAAATATTTGCACTTACTCCTAATTATAATAGCATAATACTTACTGGAGATTTGAACACAAATTTGAATTCGAATACTAATCTGACTAAACATTTGAAATCTGTAATTTACTCCGCGGGACTTTCTACAGTGCCACATGATTCTACTCATCACTCTAATTTTACTAGTACACGCATAGACTTAATTATTGTAGATGACCTTGAAAAAGTACTATCCTATTCACAGCATGCAATTCCGTTCTTATCTAATCATGATCTTATCAACATTGAGTAGCAAATGTCCAGTAATCTCCCTCCTGAACCTACTCCTACACTAACTCGAAATCTTACACTAATCAATGAACAAGAGTTTTAGGATCATTTAATATCATATGATTGGGCAAATTTATCCTCAGTTCGTGACGTGAATACAAAGGTAAACGGTCTAATTACCATTTTGACTCATGCATTTAACGAATTCGCGCCTTTATATGTACCACGTTCTCGAAGGGAAACGGCCCCATGGATTACTACAGAAATAAGATAATTGATGAGAAAAAGGGACACGAAACGTAGATTAGCAAGAAGAACCAGGAATAGTAGTATACAAGCGGAATTTCGCAAGCTTCGGAATTTTGTGCAGACGAAAATTAGGGACTCTCACAACCAATTTAGCTTTAACGCAATCAGAAATAAAAACCAAATAGAAAATATTTTTCATCTTCTCAGGCGCTTGCGTTTAATTCCACCTAAACAGGAATATCCTGATCAAAATTTCTCTGGTAGTGAATTCCTTAATACATTCATGTTGAAACCTATTGTGACACAGCTTCCAACTGCCTCTTCCAATTTACCTCTGCAAACTTTTGATGAACATGATTTCTTTTTTTCTGATATTGCACCTGAGACTTTCCTTAAGGAAGTAATGGAAGTTAATTCTAATGCGATCGGTATGGATGGAATATCGATAAAAATGATCCGGTTAGCTCTTCCAGTTATATTCCCAATATTATTGGAGATTTATAATGCATCTTTACAAAGTGGAATTTTTCCAGATATATGGAAAAAGGCACTAATACAACCGATACCTAAAATCACCAGTCCTAGTTCCACTAAAGACTTCCGGCCAATTTCTATCCTTAATGTGTTATCAAAGCCACTTGAACGGATGGTGCACAGACAACTAACAAATTTTCTAGATACTAATAAATTATTAGACTCTATGCAATCAGGCTTTAGAGCCAAACATAGTACACTCACAGCGTCCCTAAAAATCACTACTGATGTTAAGCTAGCGACCGATAAAAAAGGGATTACGGTTGTGGTACTTTTTGATTTTTCTAAGGCTTTTGACACAGTGAACCACAGTTTACTTTTACAAAAACTCAAATCTTTCAAAATGTCTAATTCAGTAATAAAGTGGTTTGCCTCTTATTTAAGTAATCGTTAAGAAAGTGTAAAGACTAGTAATGCTGATATGTCTGAATGGGTGGAAGTTGAGAGTGGAGTTCCGCAGGGGTCCACACTTGCACCTACGCTTTTTAACTTGTATACCTCTGATCTTGGAAGTGATCTAAAATTTTGTAAGTATCTTAAATACGCCGATGACTTCAAATTGTACCTTTCCGGACCTGCTGCAGAATTGAATAGACTTCTCAGTCAGATCCAAGAGGACATAGATCGGGTGGTGCTTTGGGCTGAAAATAACGGTCTTGCTTTAAATTCAGCTAAAACTAACGCTATTATTATTGGGCCTCCGGCTTCTCCCTGTGTGGAAGCACTCGCTCACCTCCCTCCTTTGAGGTTTGGTAATGTTACTATTGTTTTTCAATAATCGGTCAAGGATTTAGGATACTTGCTCAACCGTACTCTGTCTTGGAAAGAGCATGTAATGGCTATTTCTCGGAACACCTACAGAATTCTACAGCAATTAAATAAAAACAGAGACTCCTTACCTACCTCAACTAGGATTATACTAGTTACGAGTTTAATTCTAACGTTCTTCTATTACGTATGTATTGCTTATGATGATATAACGGACGAACTGAATGGAAAGCTAGAACGGGCACTAAATGCATGTATCCGTTTTATATACAATTTACCAAAAAGTGAACACATTACGCTCTATCGGGAGGGAGCTGGGTTTTTGCCCGTGGCTAAAAGAAGACAATTTTTTATGGGCAATTTGCTCTTTGCAATATCTAGAAATGAAGCTCCTCAGTATTTACGTGAATATTTTACTTTTGTTGATAAAAATCATCCCAATTATGCCAGACTCCGTGAGAGGAACTTAGCTTTAAAAATACCAAAGCACAGAACATGTAAACTCCAAAGATCGTTTATGGTTGAAGGGGCACGTCTATGGAATAGAATACCACTAATTATCAGGGAAGCGCCCTCTTATTATCATTTTAAAATTGAATTTTTTAAGTATTTATTCAATGATTCAAATAATTTACTTGAATTACCCATTGGTAATAAATTTCTTATTATGTTGACTTTCAATACTAATGTAGTTTCTGATTTTATTAAACACATATCGTATAATTACAACACTACTATGTACTACAACCTATAACATTTTGATTCTAACGGCCTATGTTTAATAGTAATTGATAGTAATAATTTACTGCTAAATACACATGTTCAGTTACTGTGCCACGATCCTAGTTTTAAGAATATTATCATGTATATTTTGTTCCTTAGAGGGCTATTTAGCCCTAGGGACTTTTTCAATAAATTACAAATCACAAAATACAACCCAACTTTCACTACTATTATTTTGACAATTACAACCACATTCCCAACCCAGGGTGAACATCCCTCAATACCTTCAACATTGCCTCAATATATTTCCACAAGGGGTTTATAATATACCGACATACGGTTGTCTGATTTAATAAAATTTTAATCCTCTTTTTCTTGTTGCAGATTTGAGTTTTAATTTCGAGTGTTTACCTAATGGGGCTCCAATTCCTGGCATTCCTCGTTCCGGAACTTCCAATTCTCCTGACAGGCATCATTCTCCTGTAAGGTCTCTTGCTCCTGCCGGTCCTCCTATACGTGTCAGGTCCAGGTCTCCTCCTGCGAGACCCTATTCTCCTGAAAGGTCTCTTGCTCCTGCAGAGCCTCCTCTTCGCGCAAGGTCTAGGTCTCCTCCTCCCAGGCCTAGTTCTTTACGTATAGCTGGATTTGGCGTTAGAGAAATCGCAGATTTCCGGCTTATTCCCCACACCAATCAGCACAGGCAATTTAAAATTCGAACGTACACTTTTCCTGCCGATAAACCAATTTTTTTGAGAGCAAGAAGTCGTAGCCCTGTGTCCATGCCAACCGAAGAACAGATAGTATTAGCAACATCCACTGGTGACGTCGTTGCAATAATGAGAGAAAATACAGTTCTTCGTGGAATATTCAATCTGAATGGAAAACGGGTGGGCATAAACATGGGAAGCGGCGTGGTGTTCGCATTGACCCCAGAATTAATCCGCGAAACTCCATTAGGCTGCGAACGTACAATCACGAAGAATTTTGAAGTGGTACACTTGAGCGACCTGTAATGATTCGAATGGATCTAGGGAACACGTACGTCGGATTTTGCACTTCGTGCTCACTCTTTGTGCTTCTCTTGCAGCACAGTAAGCCAGAACACACCCAAAAGTGGCAGAGAGTAGATTTCCATCACTAAGAAAATTAAACACAGAGCATTAATAAGGACATACAGGGAAAAAATTTATCCGTAAAAAAGTCACGAACTAGTAGTTAGGTCTCGGATATGAGAAAAATTCATCGGATATTTATGTATTTTCGTAAATAACCTGCGAACTTTGAGAAAGATTGACGAACTCGATGTGAAAATTCTAAAACAATTCATCACTTTTTTTTTACGTGAATAATTACAAAAATATTACAACTGATTGGGAAAAGATTCTCAGAGCACTCGCGAGCTTACCCGACAAATCTGGGAACTAGACCGTAGGTTCGCCTGTACGTCGCCCACACACACACTCTCCGAAACGCTCGTATGTGTGCCTCGAGCTCGTCGGATGAGTGGCTAGAAGTTTTATAATACCTATTTTGTTGGCCTCGATGGCTGCGCGTGTTTACGCACTCCTGGTTTATGTTTAGAAATTGGTGAGTCAGCAGTCTTTGAGGGTTCGAATCTTCTGAGTTGCGAATTTATAAATTGATATAAAATTATATCGCACAAATAAAATTTTCCTCTTTATATTTATGTCTGAAATTTTCAGGAACTGTTCGTAGGAAATTCGAACTGTTCGTAAGAAATTTCGAAATTTATCCATATATTTCTCACAGAAATAAGGATGTAAAGTTTCTTTTTTTTATCTCGTATCCGAGACCTAGGTACAAGTTCGTGACTTCTTCACGGATGAATTTTTTCCGTGTATCGAAGCAGGTTCTGCCAAGATTTCATAGCATTGCATTAGTATTAAGTTGTTGGTAACACCAAATGTAAGAATAAATGGAAAAACAAATGTCAAATAAACTGCATGAAAAAAGCCCTTCAGTTTGATCCCGATATGGCAAAATAAAGTGAAATTTTTATTCTTCATTATTATTTTATTATTCATCATTTTACTCCTTCTTTTCCATTAATCTTGGGTAACATTGTAACAAGTTACGTTGAGACAGTCAGTGTTCTCAAGGCAGCGTTTTTTTTTATCAGATAACGAAAAAATTGTACATGGAAAATTATGACAGGCTATCTATAACAGTTTCGTAATCGTTCGTAATACCGAGTAGTATTTTCGGTTATGTTTTGTTTTTGTTGTCCTTTTGTCAAAGCTGGTTCTCCGCAATGTACCTTACTTTTTACAATTAGTTATTGACACGGTATCATTATGATTTCAACCAGGGATCATTTTTAGCCTTACTAAATATTATTTAAGTTTAATAATCAGAGCATTTGGTTATTTTGAATGCAATGTGCAGATTCTACCAAACATTATTTTAGTTGTTAGTTTTAGTAAAGTTGCATTTCAAACTTATCTCACTAATATTGATTAGCATTCAGAATTTCCTTCAATTTACGCTTATCGTGTCCTCTTCAGTCAATTTGTACCAACAATAAAAACTGTTTTTAATATATGCAGGACATTAAAACTGACACTAAGTTTTTTTTCGTTAAACTTGATTAATAATGAAACTCTAGGAATCTTGATACATTCATTTTCTCCAGTTACACGCCTACTATACTTATAATTGCGAAAATTCTTATTTTGTGGAAAGAGAAATAAGTTTTAACCAAGAAGTTCTGTGAAATAAAATTATCTATAGATCCATATTCGAAAATAGATAATGATTCTAAGTAAGTCAAATTTGTACGATTAAGTTTCATTTTATAATTTGAATGATGATTTAAAATCGATTGATTGCGCATTCATTAAAGAGAGAGAGAGAGAGAGAGCTTGCGTATTGCATATGATGGTTCGAGTTTGTTATTAAATCCCTGTCATAGGATTTTTTGAAAGGTAAATAATACGTATAATCAAATACTCATAATGAAATCAAGTTACTCATACAACGAGGTCCTCATAATTAAATAAAGTGCAAAGTTATTACGATCAAAATCTAATGTAGAACCGGTCTGAAACTGTATTAGGAAATTCAATAGTGGGTTCTTCTGCTATTCCAAAAATCCAATAACGAGGCTTTCCTTGTAAAACCACGTGTTTATAATAAATTAAGGTGCAAAGTCGTTACTATTACTTATTTAATTCGAAAACTTGTCAAACTTGTAAAATACTGTACAACCAAGTTTCCCCAAAAACTGAATTTTATTACCCGAATTGTAAAGTTAATTACGACAGTTGTTCGGAATATAATATAAAAATGAAATAAAATCATCGTAATTATAAACAATTATTATTCAAAAATTCAGACTGGAATTTTTCTGTAAAATAAAACATTTGCACTAAAACTCAACCCATTAGCGCCTGAATTAATTGAGGGTTTCAGAATTGCATTTTTTTATATGACTAACAGCCATAACAGCCATACCACGCTGAAAAAACCAGTTCTCGTCAGATCACTGAAGTTAAGCAGCGTTGGGCGCGGTTAGCACTTGGATGGGTGACCATTCGAGAAAACTGAGTGCTGTTGGCACATCGTGGGTGTGGTGAGCCCACACTTGTAGTTATTTACTACAAGTTATCAACCTAGAAACACTACCCGAATCGGGTAGTGTCACGCCTACCCCGAAAGGGAAATGGCTTAATGGTATACTAACACTTTAGGTCTACCTGAGTACGAAATGACCATTGGTTGTTAAAAGCGGTCGTGGGAAAACCCCCTGAGCTTGCTTGACAAGCTTTAGGTTAGTTCGTGCGGTTGCGACACACAGGCGACAATTGACGCGCAAATTTCAAACGTCAAAGTGATGCCATATGGCATCGCTAGGCGTTAATGGGTTTTAAACTTAAAAATCTTCAGATAAACATTAATGTTTAACTAAAAAAAAATAATAATAATTTTCTTCGAAGTAATTAAACTTTCAACCAACGAGGTGAATTTTTAACAGAGAAGTTCAACTGTTAAACAGGTAGTTCAATTTTTTGGATAATAAGATGAACTTTGAATAAAGAGATTAATTCCTTGCTAGAACAGAGAAATCTTCAGCAAAGTACATGAATTTTCACCTCAAAAAGGTAAATTTTTAACCAAATCGTTGATTCTTTACCCAAAAAATATAAATTTCAAACAAAAAATGAGTTTCAAACTCAATAATTAAATTTTCAATTAAAAAAGATAAATCTTGAAACACACGAAAATGAATTTTTAACAATGCAGTTCAAATTCACACCAGAAAAATATTAATTCTTAATGAAGAATGTAGCGATTAAGAATGCAACAAAAAAAGATTTTACTTTCGAATTAAAACAAGTTGAAATCAACAAAAACGAAGAATTTTCAACAAATTAGTTCAATTTTATACCAGAGAGATGAATTTTCAACTAAAAAGATCAATTTTTACCCAAATGAAAGAATTTTCAACAAAAACACATCCATTCAATTACCTCATTTCCCAATCGAAATCTTCTTATTCTGGTCCATATTCTCTTCCCCCATCCGTTTTCTAAATACTTTGGTAATTCTTCCTTTTTCATCATCTGATATAATTTCTTATGTTTTGATTCCTTAATTATTCCTCACCATTCTAATAATTGTCTTTCCCTGCCCCTTTTATCCAATTCGTCATAGTTTACTTCAATCCCCTCTCCTATATATGAAGCACTTAAAAACTCCTTTCTTCTTCCCATCTCGTTAATTCTATCGCCCTGGCATCTCCTTTCTTCTACCTCCTTCAAACACTTTTTCGCTAACTCCGTTCTCCTCCTCTCCCTTAGCTGCGTCTCGAATTACCATGCCCTCTTTCCCACTCTAGTACTTAATTTATCCTTTTGCGCTTCCTCTTTCGCCATATATCTACGCATCCTCCAGTCTACCCCTAATATTCCAAATTTCCAATACCTTTCTTATAAACTCTTAATCTCTTTTCTTTTCTTCCATCCCCATAGTTGTCCTCCATACCCTAATACCGACCATACCAGTTTATCAAATAAGCACATTTTCCACCTCCAACCGTTTTTAAACCTTTTTTCTATTCCCCTATATCTGTTTCATTATCCCTGCTGTTTTTTTATCCTTTCTCAGTTTCTTGCCCTATGCCCAATTGTCCATATGGGGCCGTATGTCAATTTTTTGTGATATGTCAATTTTGGACCCTATGTCTATTTTAAGCCATACGACAATTTTGGGTCATATGTAACTTTTAGGCCCTATATCAATTTTGCACTTCATGTCAAGTTTGGGTACTATGTCAGTTTTTGGTCCTATGTCCATATTGAGTACTATGCTATTTTGGGTCCCATGTCAGTTTTGGGCCCTATGTCGATATAGGGTCGTACGACGGACGAATGTACACCCGACTAAAACTATAAGGGTTTCTGGCCGGGGCTATGACACCCCAAAAATGGTCATTTTTATAAAAAAAAGGATAATCAACAGTTTAAAAAGTACATTTGCGTAATTATGCGAAATAACACGAAAAAACAGCTTAATGGGTATAATCGATTGTTATGAGTGTAATAAGGAAGTATTAACCGGCATAAGCAAAGATATCACAAAAGTAGTTAATAAGCTATATAAGGCTTTTACGTTCGACTCTGTGAAAAGCACGATCAATAAATAATGAACAGGTAATCGCATTTTTCTGATAAAAATATATCTTTCAGATTTACTCTGCTAGTAATTAAAAATTTAGTAAAGCCTGGTGGGTTCAAGCGAAAGAAATTTATCTTTTCAATTCTTTGCAAATATTTTGTAGAATTCATATTATTTATATTATTTAAACTGGCAAATACGCTGTTATAGTAGAAATTATATAAATTTTCCATTGGAACACAGGATCTTCCTGACACCAAAAACTTGATATAAATTGTGAGATCGCTAATGAAATACAAATATCTCAAAAGTAATACATTAATGTCACAGGGCAAACATCCCTCAATGCGTTTGAACTTGACTCAAAATATCTTCACAACGGATTCATGATATACGAATATACGATTGTCTGCTTTATAAAAAATGGAATCCTCTTTATCTTTTTGCAGAGTTGACTTCACATTTCGAATGCTTATCTAATGGCGATCCTATTCCTGGCTTTCCACGTTTCAGAATGCCTTATTTTCCAGAGAGACATAATTCTCCTGAAAGGTATTTTACTCCTGCCGAGCCTGCTTTTCGTGTCATGTCCAGGTCTCCTCCTGCCAGACCTCACTCTCCTGAGAAGTTTCTTCTTCCTGCAGAGCCATCTCTTCGTGCCAACTCCAGGTTTCTTCCTTCAGGGATAAATCCTTACTGATACTTGCATTTGAATTTTAAAATCTTGGAAATATTCGGCTTTTTCCCTTATGGGATGAGGCTCATGCCAGCCGAAGAACAAAAAGTATTAACAACATCCTCTGGTGACGTCGTTGCAATAATGAGACAAAATACAGTTCTTCTTGGAATATTCAATCACGATGTAAACGTGTATGATTTAATATCATTTAATGATTATTACGTTGTTTGTAACAACAAATGTAAATACAAGTGTAAAAACAAAAGTAAAATAAATTGCAAGAAAAAAGCCCACCAATTTGAATTTTCTAATTTTCATATCAAATTCCATGTTAGCGAATCTAAAATTCGCTATACATCAATTTTTGTGCAGATGTGTACAAATTTTCAAATGTTGACATACTTATTGTATCTGTTATTTTGAAGTTTAACATTTGTACATCAAATTCGATGTTAGTGACCCTAAAGACCCCTTATACCATGTTTCATGAAAATCCGATGATTTCTTTAATTTTTGCTACTTTTATCATTATTCTGAACTCCATTTTAAATTGAATGGATTTTATATTCATTTTTGCACCTACGTTCGGGACTACTTATGCCGATATTGGAAAATAAAGTGCAAACTTAAGTCTTTAATATTATTTTCTGATTTGCTATTTTATTCCTTCCTTTGCATTAGTCTTGGGCAGACATTTTCGTGAAATTCTTTTCGCTTCTTTTGGCAACAATAAAGGTCGTTCTATTAGACTATATATAAATTTTCCATTGAAACAGAGGACCTCTCTGGAACCTAAAACATTATATAAATTGTAATATCACTAATGAAATGTAAATACCTTAAAAGGAGAACCTTGACGGCTCTAAGTGATAAGATAAGGACGAAGGATATATGTATTATATAACCTAATTAAGCAACGTAATATTTATCAGTTACGTTATTATTATTCAAATTCTCCATTATTACAGTAACCGATTTCTTCAATAATTAGAAAAGATGACGTTTGTTCACACACTCATCTTATCCTTGGCAGTTATCCTGAATTCCATTGGTAAATATAATATACCTATAATAATATAATATACCTATAATTATTTAGGTATCATTGAACCCATACTAAAATCATCATTTGTGCAATTTCATCTGAATTCTGTCCTAATTTTCATTTGCTTCCAAACTTTGTTTGAGTTTGTCCAACCGAGAGCTGTACATTAATACAAGGTGCAAAATTTGTACATTCCCAGCTCACACTCGTCTTACTTATGACGACGAAATATCTATATTGATACGTCTACGTGCGCATATGGTATACTCTCAACTATTTATGTGCAGAGATTGTACAATCCCAATTTTGTTCGTCTACCTTAAGCCGATCAAACGTCTAACCAGATACATCTAAGTCCACATATGGTGCAATACAAACTGTGCACGTGAAGAGATTGTAGATTCCCAACTATGATCGTCTAACCTAAAAAGATCAAATTTCTAACTAGACACATGGATGTGCCCATATGGTACACTCCAAACTATGCACGTGCATTTTGAAGGATGCCAGTGGGTCCCTGTGGAAAGAAAGAAGCGGTAAATACATAAATCATCATCAAGTCAGTAATATGAATCTGTGAAAATAGAGGAGTTGCGCTGGTGTGCAAATTGTGAAAAACGTGACTTCAATTTTTAGCGAAATTGAGTTAAGGTCGTTAGCGTATTCCGTATAGCGTCGTGCATATATATTTATGATATTGTCCGATGAGGCTCTGGATTCGAAATGCCGGACGACCCATCTAATTATTGATAGCGTTACTGTTCGGCTTGCCATCCTCCAGTCATACCCACCGGACCCATATTCTGGGTTGTCAGAGGAGTTCGAACAGCCACTTTATTTAATATCTATTTATTTCATGTCTTTAGACAGGTGTGTTGCGACGGAATGCAATTAGATTAGTATTTTAAACGCTATCCTGGATACAAACGACGGAAGTGTGGGTCCGGCTAGGTTTTAAAGTTTTTTTATAATCGATGCGTTCGTATGATAATTCAAGGATTGAAAATTTGCTTCGGATTGGTTCGGAATAAATTCTCATCTGAAACTTTGACCAGGATTATATACTTACGTTTGAACCACCCCAGCATTTGTGATTTTTTATTGCTTTCATCGCATGATTTGAATGGGTAGTGAAACTCAACAGTGTGTGTAAATAAACATAAATTAATTATAAATAAATAAATTTATCTACTTTCACATTGAAAATTACAACCACATCCACAACTTTTAATGCAGCTGTAAACTTTCTGCAGCGTTTCTATCGTGTAAGATGAAAAACCTCTGTGTTCATCTCTGAGAAGTTTCCCAGGGCAAACATCCCTCAATCCCTTTAACCTTGACTCACTAAATTCCTACAAGGGGTTTATAATATAACAATATACGGTTGTCTACTTTAAAAAAACTTTAATCCGCTTTTTCTTGTTGCAGAGTTGAGTTTTAATTTTGAGTGTTTACCTAATGGGGCTCCAATTCCTGGCGTTCCTCGTTCCCGACCTTCTTATTCTCCGGAAAGGCATCATACTCCCGAAAGGGCTCTTCCTACTGCAGAGCCTCCTCTTCGCGCTCGGTCTAGGTCTCATTCTCCCAGCCATAGTTCTGTACGTATAGCTGGATATGACATTACAGATATGGCACTTCTTCGGCTTATTCCCCACACCAATCCGCTCAGGCGATTTCAAATTCGAAGATACACTTTCCCTGTCGATGAACCAATTCTTTTGAGAGCAAAAGGTGCTGATTATGCGCCCATGCCAACCATAGAACAAATAGTATTAGCAACATTAACTGGTGACGTCGTTGCAATCATGAAACACAATACAGTTCTTCGTGGAATATATAATCAGAATGGAAAACGGATCGGCATAAACACAGAAACCGGCGCGGTGTTTGAATTGTCTCCAGGATTAATCCGTGAAACTCCATTAGGCGAAAAGCGTACAATCAGGAAGAGTTTTGAAGTGGTACGCTTGAGCGACCTGTAATGTTTTGAACGCATCGAGGGTACGCGTACGTCAGATCTCGCACTTCGTGCTCACTCTGTGTGCTTTTCTCGCAGCACAGTAAGCCAGAAGATACCCAAAAGTGGCAAAAAGTAGATTTCCATAACTAGGGAAATTAAACACAGAGCATTAATATGGGCATATCGAAGCAGGTTCTTCCAATATTTCATAGCATTTAATTAGTATTAAGTTGTTGGTAATAACAATTGTGGAAATAAATGGAAAAACAAATGTCAAATAAACTGCAAGAAACAAGCCCGCCAGTTTGATTCCGGTATTGCAAAATAAAGTAAAAATTTTATTCTATATTATTATTTTATTACTTATTATTTTATTCCTGTTTTTGCATTAATCTTAGGTAACATTGTATCAAGCCCTGGATTTCAACAAGTTGATGAAAAAAATCAAAGGCGTTCCCTCAACATCTCAACGTCCCTTATGGATAATCAAGTCTTGGCTGAATTTAAAGAAAATCAGGAAGCTGAGAATTGGCCTGGCGCTATCCGAAACTTCGGCCTTTTTACTTTGTGGCAAAGAATTTTGAAACCTTCATGTAAAAATTTTTAATTTTTGACAATTTTTTAGTCAATATTTGAACTTATTTTTAATGAAACGTATAATGTAGCGTATAATGATGAGCTTGGATGAGTTTCAAAAGTGTGACATTTTTCAGGAAATAATCGATTTGTTGACTACGAAAAAATGGTAGACAATATAATAGCAGTTTTAAAAAATTTGGATGCTTTACGAATGTCAAGAACAGGGTGAAAGATTTCCTCAAAGCACCCGAGAAATGGAACATAGGTATCAAGGAAAAAGGATCGTGAGCGTAATGGTAGGCTATTGTTGGATTCTCAAAAGGAATTTACCTCTAAAAGGAATAAAAACAAAATAAAGGTCACACAGGTCATTTGAAAAGAAAAGAGTATGATATTTGAAGGAAATCTGATTAAAATATGTCTACGTAGAGAATGTAGAATAACTTGCAAACTAAATTTCTATTAAGAAACAAAGCACAATTTTATTATCAACAATTAGTATTTTTACAAACACATTCAATGTTTTTATATTCAAAAGGAACATTGCTGGAATGCAGTTTTTAACAAAAATTTCAACGTAAGAATCGTTAAAATCCGTTTCGCCGTTTAGGAGAAAAATTTTGATCATGCTGTAACGTTAAATTTTCATTATTAATAACTTTTACAACAAAATTTTGTTTTGGCCAAAATCTGGGAAATTTGTTTCAAACATAGGGACTATGAAAATGTATTCTAAAGCGAAAAACAACGACTTTCGGTTTATGGTGGCCTACTTGGGATAATTTGACATAAACAAAAAATTCAAATTTGAATAAAAAAACACACTAGTACGCATAAAATACTATTCAGTGTAGATTTTCGCTACACTAGACCAAAATTACAACGCTATATAGGTAGATTTTTTGTCTGCGCACACTTTTTTGTGTGTCTGTGTAATCATTAAGTAGAAAATGAATGCCGTTGTGGATGGTATGTCAATATTCTTTTAATTGCTGTAATATAATTGTGTTTTACTTAAAAATGTAGTAATCAGTAACAATTATGCGTTCTTATTTAAAAAGAATTTTATTTAAGAAATCAAGGTTCCAGATAGGCTCGAGGAACTAATTTTTACAGTCATTTATTAATTTTTTAAGTTCGCAGATAGTCCACATGTCGAAAAAGACTCTGGCCGAGCCTTCTTTTCGTGTGAGGCCCAGGTCTCCTCCTGCCAGACCTCATTCTCATGGAAGGGCTTTTCCTCCTTCTGAGCCTCCACATTATGCGAGGTCTAGGTCTTTCTCCTGCCATGCGTAGTTCCAAACGAATACATGGATTTGAGCTAAAATGAGGCCTATACCAACCGTAAAACAATCAAAAAGAATTTTAAAGTGTTACGTTTGAACGATGTGTGAGCCACATTTCTCCCCACCATTAGCTTAATTTTAACAGATCTGCCCGCCGCGAGGTCACATCCTAATCTTTATGCTTTTCCTGCTGAATAGTGAGCTAGGCGACTCCCAACGGTGGCGAAAAGTACATTTCGATATCTAGGAAAATTAAAGACATGACATTAATAAGAACATATCGGCGCAAGTTTTACCAAGATTTCATAGCATTTCATTATTATTATTTTGTTGGCAACAAAACATGCAAAATCAATTGTGAAAACAAATGTCAAAGAATATCCAAGGAAAAAGCCCGCCAATTTAAATTTTTTAATGTTTATATCAAATTCGATTTTAGCGACTCCCAAATCCTAATTACACTAAGTTCCATGAAAATCCCCTTCTACTAAGTTGTATACAAAGCCGACAAAAACAATCTAACAACTGTAATTTGGTCATTGAAAAATGTATTTTGTTACAGGTCCTTCCGGTTTAACCAATACATTCTGATCACGAGTTTCACGCTTCGCACTCAATTAAAGTATGTTGTAGTCAACAGTTGTGATGAAAGCCAGATATCCTTAAATGGAAATCGTAATATATTTCCGAGAGTGATCAGAAAGAAGACAGGTAGGTGGAACATACAGTTTTGGCGGAAGAAGGGAATAGGGGAAAACAGAGGAATGGTTCAAGGTCCAGCGGGCTCTTATAACTGAACACAAAGAATTATCATTCCACGTAAAAAAGTATTGGTAGGCATGAAGAGTTAAATCTGAAACAAAAAAAAGATATGCGATGTGTCTCCGTCGGTCAAGCCAAGGTCCCCGCTAAGCGGAAACGCTAGGGTTTCCGTGTGAGTGTTGTGCCCGTTGGTCGGGCCCAGGTCCTCGTTAGGCGGCAACTGTGGCGTTCCCCTACAACGAGTGTGTAGTGTATGTTGTGTGGGCCTAGGTCCCCGCTAGGCGACAACCCTTGGTTATCCCTGTGAGTGTTGTGGCCGTTGGTCGTGACCAGGTGCCTGCTAGGCGGCAACTCTAGGGTTCTTCTTGAAATGAGTGTGACGTCCGCTGATTGGTCCTAGGTACCCGCTGGGCGGCAACTCTGGGGTTGCCTTACAACGAGTATGTAGTATATGTCGTGTGGCCTTAGGTCCCCGCTAGGCGACGACCCTAGGTTATCCCAGTAAGTGTTGTGCCCATTGGTCGGGACTAGGTCCCTACTAGGCGGCAACCCTAGGGTTCTCTTTGCAACGGGTGTGATGTCGGTTGGTCGGGCCTAGGTCCCCGATAGGCGGCAACTCTGGGATTCCCCTATAACGAGTGTGTAGAGCACGGGGAAGGGCTAGGTCCCTGCTAGTCGGCAACCCTAGGGTTCGCCTATGGTGTGGTTATTGCAACAAAAAGAAGAAAATATCCCTAAAACTGCGTTAAAGATACATGTTTGGTGACCTATAAAATATGGGAAAGGAAGAGGGTCAAGTAAAAAGAATAAAACCTTTATTTTTTTCAAAAAATTGAGGCCGAACGATTAGAATGTGTTGCAGAGCGATGACGGGGTTTATACGCGCAATCCGAACGCTGCAAGGGAGGTCCGTGTTGCTAAACAGCCTAAGCGGCCACCAGGCCGGGTAGAGGCTCGAGCCACGCTGGCTCGGCTGAGTGGTGTTGCTGATCGAAGGCGGCTGCAGTGCGCTTTCTTGTCAAGCTTGTCAGCAGTACTGCTCTACGCCATGGACCGCGACATTGGATCGCTGTTGAATGATCTCCAGTCGGCGAATAGTCGTTGCTCATTGAAGGATCGCTGAGCGTCGAATGATGTCTGTGGTGCGAGAGCATCGATATTCATGCCTGGCCCGCTGGGCGGCGCGTGCCAGTCGGGTAGGACGTGGTGGGGGATGGCTGACGGTTGGTGGCTGCGCTGGCGCGGGAAAACCAACCCGCGCGGTATCCGTGGTAGTGGGGTCCGCTAGAGTGGGGTTAGATGCTGGTTGGCTATCAACCTGGCGTGAGCGAAACCAATCAGAGCCTAGTAACGATAGCACGCTCTGATTGCCAAAGATCTTGGCATGAGCGAAGTTTGCTTTGAGAATTCCTTTGTTGGACGCAACGCATTCAAACCGGGAATGTTTACTTTATTATTACAAAAACATAAGTCGAATACATATTTAATATTAACTTAAACTAAAAGGTAAGTTTTCCTCGATAATCATTCTTATTTTATTATAAGACCTTTACGAAATCACCTAAAACGTCACGTAAAAGAAAAGCTTGATTATTTGTTCAAATTTGTCAGCACACTGGCGGGCGACAATGCCCAGTGCTCATGAAATAAAGTTAAAATTTGAGTCTTTATTATTATTCAATTATTGTATTCGTTCTTTTTCCTTAATATTGGTGACACATATTTGTTAAAACCGTTTGAAAAAACCGTTTCAATACATGTAACAATTAAGTATTAACCGGCATACTAGATGTAATGCTATTACCCACATTTAGATGCAATTTTTGCAACAATGTAGAATAATTGTTGTATTCAAACTAAGTCTGTATTATTATTCAGTTAATTATTTATATAAAAAAGTATTACGAAGGTAGTTAAGTATCTATGTTAGACTTTTTTATGAGAAACTATGAAAAGCACCATCAATAAATTATTAATCAACAGATACTGGCCTTTTTCTGTTAAAAAACTATCTTGCGAGTTACTGTGATAGTGACTGGAAATTTAGTGGAGCCTCGTTGGCTCAAACGGATGAAATTTATCCTTCCAATTTTTCAAGAATATTTTGTAGAATTTATGTTGGTTTTTCAAACTTCGACACGGACAAAAATGGATGTTCAAGGTTAGAGAGTCAAAATCTAGAGAGTCAGTCCGCTCTTCTAGACGGTCGAAAGGGTCTTTCATAATTTTTTTGGCATAGTCAGAGAGAATCTCATTTTACGGCCAGTCTGACTTTTATAAGATGATCAGACTCACTATCAGGGATAATCAAGGTATCCTTTCGGGATGGTCAATACGATCATCTTGTTTGCACTCATTTCGGCCAGCCACGGAGGAGCAGATTACCTGTGGCGAAGGGCCTATATTTGCGCGTCACTTATGCGCGTGAAAATTAAAAAGCCGAAATCGGTGCTCCCAAGCCTGATAGCCTTCAGCATTACGCACGCGTCCCGTCGACAACCTGATTGGTTACCGTTGCGCGCTTATTTTAAATGATTAAATGTGCCAGTCAACAGTTTACAACAAATTATGAATGTAAAGTGCATAAGAACATTAAGAATTATTGTAAATTCATGTTTAAGATAAAAAAAGGTATTCCTTTCATTTAATTTACAATCGATCGTTTATATTTTTGGAGTACAATCGTATAATTTCAAACATATTTATAATAAGTTCAAACTGCTTTTTGATATTGCGAACATACGTGGAGAGTGAATTGCATAAGAGAGAACACTTTGACTTACTATATTCCCACTCATAGATCAACATACGCTTGTCTACTTTAAGAAAAAATTAATCCTGTTCTTTTTGTTACAGAGTTGAGTTCGCATTTTGAGTGTTTACCTAATGGCGCTTCTATTCCTGATGTTCCTCGTTCCAGAACTTCTCATTCTAATCATAAGCATCATTCTCCTCAAAGGCCTCTTGCTCCTGCCGAACCTCCTATACGTGTCAGGTCCAGATCTCCTCCTGCGAGACCCTATTCTCCTGACAGGTCTCTTGCTCCTGCACAGCCTCCTCATGGCGCAAGGTCTAGGTCATCTCCTCCCAGGCAGAGTTCATTACGTATAGCTGGATTTGGCTTAACAGAAATCGCACTTCTTCGGCTTATCCCCCACATCAATCCGCACCGGCGATTTAAAATTCAAACGTACACATTTCCTGCTGATAAACCAATTTTTGTGAGAGCAAGAGGTCATGCCCCTGCGCTCATGCCAACCGGAGAACAAATAGTATTAGCAACATCCACTGGTGACATCATTGCAATAATGAAACAAAGCACAGTTCTTCGTGGAATATTTAATCATAATGGAAAACGGGTGGGTATAAACATGAGAAGCGGGGCGGTCTTCGAATTGACCCCAGAATTAATCCGCGAATCTCCACTAGGCTTCCTGCGTACGATCAAGAATAATTTTGAAGTGGTACGTTCGAGCGACGTGTAATCGTTTAAACGCATCGAGAATACGCGGATGTCGGACCTCGCACTTCGTGCTCACTCTTTGTTTGTTCCTCTCAGTACAAGTGAAGACCCCTAAAAGTGGAAAAAAGTAGATTTCCATATCTCGGAAAATTAAATACACTCTCTTAAAATGAACCAGTGAAATATCACTGGTTGAAACAGGCAGAAAGTACCACTGACGATCAGTGAGAATCCCGGCACTGGTTCAATCAGTGAGGTTCACTGGTTTCTCAGTACCAGTAGTCATCTGGTCATCAACCATAAATGAAGGCCGGGCTGCAATATAATGGGATATAATATGTTGCCCAAATTGTGGGAAGGCCCGTCATTATGTCAACGTGTCACGTCCCTCAAAGTCAAACACCCAAGTGGCCAGGGGCCTTCCCACTTTCAGGCAAAAGATAGTATATCCCCTGCCAATTGCAGCCAGGAGCCTAATAATTATAGCACAAGCACTAGTACACCATAAGGTTCCTTTTCACTCGAGAAATACCAAGACCTGACCGGCTCGGCAACGCGCGCATACCAGACGACTGGAGGTTCATATCTTGCCCGCGTGAAGCGCTACTTACTGATTCACCTAATTAAAGTGGAAAAATCACTGGTTCACCAGTGATAATTCAAAATACTTATACAACCAGTGACAATTTAACTGGTCAGTTTAAAAGAGCAGAGCATTAATAAGGACATATCGGAGCACGTTCTGTCAAGGTTTCATAGCATTGCGTTACTATTCGATTTTTAGTAACAACAAATGTAAAAACAAATGTAAAAAATGTAAAATAAACTAAAAAAAATCCCGCCAATATTAATTTTCAAATTCTTATATCAAATTCGAGGTTACCAACTCCAGAACCCTCCTTACACAAAGTTTCATAAAAAAATGTGTAAAAATATTGAATTTTTGCTACTTTTGGGGGTCTCCTGGCCCCCCCTTTGCTCTGACAACTGTAACTTAGTGCCAAACTCTATTTTAAAGTAAATTTATTTTATATTAATTTATATGCCTTGTCTGCGACTACTCATTTAGATATTGCAAAATAAAGTGAAATTTTGAGGCTTTATTTTAATTTTATTATTTATCACTTTATTTCTTATTTTGCACTAATTTTAGGTAACCAACAGCCATACCACGCTGAAAAAACCAGTTCTCGTCAGATCACTGAAGTTAAGCAGCGTTGGGCGCGGTTAGCACTTGGATGGGTGACCATTCGAGAAAACTGAGTGCTGTTGGCACATCGTGGGTGTGGTGAGCCCACACTTGTAGTTATTTACTACAAGTTATCAACCTAGAAACACTACCCGAATCGGGTAGTGTCACGCCTACCCCGAAAGGGAAATGGCTTAATGGTATACTTAGGTAGATAGAAAAATCGCGCCAACGGCGATACCACGCTGGAAACACCAGTTCTCGTAAGATCACTGAAGTTAAGCATTGTTGGGCGCGGTTAGTACTTGGATGGGTAACCGTTCAGGAATACCTGCGTGCTGTTGGCCCGACGTGGGTGTGGTGGGCCCACATTGGTAGTAAATATCCACCTAGAAACACTACCCGAATCGGGTAGTGAGGCAATGAACTTTCGAGTTCGAACTGCTAATCAATGTATGTATGTATGTAGATAGAAAAATCGCAGTCAGTTCGACATACAGCAATGTTAATAAAATCCGACTTTCCTGACTCAGGGTGTCTCAAAACGTCAGGCATTGAAGACAACTTAATTCAAGTAATTAATTCAATTAATAAAGTCTTAATTCACATGAATGTGAATTTCAAACGAAATATTTGAATTTTCAATTAAAAAAATAAATAAAGTTTCAAGCACAAATGGAAAATTTAAATTTTAAACTGAAAGTGGAATAGTTATATTTTGAATGAAAAAAATAATTTTCGACGAAAACATTAGTTCTCAATGGAAAATGTAACATTTGATATTTCAACCAAAAAATATTTCAATGCCAAAAAGACGAAGTTTCTACACAACAGTTGAATTAGTTTTCAACCAAATAGTTGACGAAGTTTGTACACAACAGTTGAATTAGTTTTCAACCAAATAGTTGAATTTTCTAATAAAATGGTTAAATTTGTAACCCTAAAAAGAAGAATATTCAGAAAAACAGTTTAATTTTCAGTAGAATAGAATCATGGTTTATGATATTTACTCAATTTTAAACAAAATGATAAATTTTAGTTTTGGTGCTATGGTCTCGTCTATCTTAAACCAAATAATATAGTGTTTGCCAAAAAAGGTGAATTATCAGCCAATAAAAGTTGGATTTTCAACCAAAGAGATGAATTCTCTACTTAAATAATGAATCTTGAACTTGAATAGTTACATTTTCAGTTTGAAAAATCAATTTATAACAAAAAATTGAATAATTCAGCCTACAATTAATTTTTTTCTTTATAAAAGTGTTTATATAGATTTTAGAAATTTTTAAATTTTAGAGTTGAGAAAAATTCTAATATTTATTATGCTAACAATCTCTATGGCTCTGGGCATAATTTTTTTTAAAGCTAGTACATTTTTCCTTTTTTAAAATTTTGAACACCCCGGATATTTTTTGAAGTGTGCAAAAAAATATTAGATTCCAACGTTAGAATAATTTTTGGTCGTGACGAGCTAGCCAGCACCCGACTAAGGCCAGAAAAAGCATATTTTTGCAACAATGAAGAAACAAAAAAAGATCACGAAAGTAGTTCATTATTTTTATCAGATACTTTCAGTAGACTCTGTAAAAAGCACGATTAATGAATAATCAATAGATAATCGCTTTTTTGTACTAAAAAAATATCTCTTGGAGTTACTGCAGAAATTTCCGAAAATTTACTGGAGCCTGGTTGTTGCAGGCGTATGAAATTTATCTTTCAAGTCATTTCAACATATTTTGTAGAAATTAGATTAGTTTTTCAAACTTACAAATAGAACTTTCAGGTACACACTCTTTAAATTTTCTATGTAAACATCGAATTACCCTGAAACCTCAAATATTATAGAAATGTTGTCATCACTAATGAAATGTAGATATTTCCGAAAGAAAACCTTGGCGCATCTGATCGATGAGATAACGACTATACGAAATATGTATTACATAGTCTGATGAAATAATATACTATTTATCAGTCACATTGGTAATGCAATTCTTCATTACAAAATTATTCAGTTTTCCCTGTAATTAGAAAAGATGAAGACTGTTCATACGCTCATCTTATTCTTGGCTGTTATCCTTAATTCTATTGGTGAACATAATAATTTAATATATCTATGATTTGGGGCATATTATGAATTTATTTTCTAATCGAAAATCGTGTTATTCGATTTGCATCTTACCCCAATTGTCAGTTTCTTCCAAGCTTTGTTTGAGTTTGTTCGACCGAGAGCTCTACACCGAACAAACGTGACGTGGAGGGGTATTAGAGTTCTTCAATTTTCGAGAATTTAAGTTCGGGTTATACAATGGAGATTATGATAGAATTTAGGAAAAGTGAAAAGAAAATAAGAGAATTTAAGAATTTAATATTTTCACCAATATTTTTATTGTTGACGTTATTTACATAGTTGAATAAAAGTTATTTACTAATATATCCTACTGGAAAAAAAGTCAAGACATGTGACCCTTTCCGTCCACTTTTGTTACGTCTCTGGAAGAAAATCTTCAAGGAAAATCATAATTCTTTTATAATTGTTCCAAGAATAGAATGCCATAAACCAGGGGTTTTATTGTTAACAGCAAGATACGTTCGAAAGCTTCGCTTTTCAATCTGCCCCTTCTCTAGTTCAATATAATTTCTGCCGTACTAAAGAATTTTTTTAAAACTAGAAGCCCCAATTTGAACAGTGAAAACGAAAAAAATAGTAGAAAAAGCAATAAAACCGAACAAAATGTAATTAAATACCAATTTGTTACTTGTTTAAAAAAGAAACTGCGTTACCACTATCATTACAAGAAAGGTAACGATTGCTGGGATACTCTTCAATAGCGCCGTAATAGCATCGTAATAATTGTGTAACGTTTGCGCAGCCATGTGGAATAATGAGTAATAACCCCCCTTCTGTAGAAAAATATGAAGGAACTATTCTATTATGGCGATAAGAAGAAAAAGAATTGGTTTCTAACGTAAATTTTTTATACTTTTGAACACCAGAGATATATTTAAAAACGTACGAAAAAATACTTGGATTCGAAAGTTACAATTTTTTTGTCCAGCTAGGCTAGCCAGCATCCGACTAAGGTCCGTAAACACTGAACAGATGATGAGGATTTTCTTTGTTCATTTATCATATTTTGTACTTTTAAACACCCTAAATGAAATGTACAAACAAATATTTTAGTGAGACACTTAGAAAAATGTTTGGTCGTGGTAAGCTAGCCAGTACCAGACCTAGGCCCATATAACTAATGCAATGTAAATTTCTCAGAAGATAAGATAAGATAACAAATATACGGAATATGTATTACATAGTCTAATAAAGCAATAGAATATTCATCAGTTACATTGTTAATCAAGTTCTTAATTATTACATTATACAGTTTTCCCTCTAATTAGAAAAGATGACGATTTTCCGTAAGCTCATCTTATTCTTGGCGGTTATACACAATTTTATTGGTAAATATAATAATTCAATATATCAATAATATTTAGTATATTACTTAACTTATATGCAAATCAAAATTTGTCAAATTTAATATTCTATCTAATTCTAATCTGCATTGGAAACGAAAATGACGTGCTGAGCGTGGGATGCATCCAAATCATACCCAAAGATATGGCTGTGTGCACCATAGTTACTGCATTAGATACAAGAGCCATTTAGATTGAACAGGGCAGCTTCGGTATGGTTGGCACATCCATACCTCGTCCAACCACATGTCTATGGTTCACACAGCAATTTTACTTAGTAACTGCATTCATAGCTTAAGTCGTATCAACTATGACTGTGGATAACTGCAAAATTATGTGTAACTATATTTGAATAGCTGTAACAGCTATACCTTTTCTTTCCGTGTATCCCCCAAAAATCCTCCTCGTACTGACTTTCACGGAAATCTAATAATTCAATTGAAGTTTAAAGTTTTGAGTCAAATTTGGAAATTCTTCAATGAGCCGATGAACTATCAGATTGCTAGTGAACTAACATCTACAAACGTATTCAGACTCATCAGGAGTGGTCAAGATGTTCAGAAACCCTCAGAATTGCTAACCATTTGTGAAGATTGAAATTTTTTGTTATGTTTACTTTGCATCGTTCTCATAAGTACTGGAAGAATTCATCCGCCGGTTCTATTAACCCTAATATTGTCATTCTTTTTACAAAGCTCAAAGTACCTAATATATCCGACTTATGTCAGAAATTTAAGCTATATGGATTGGAAGCATCAACACGGTACGAACTTTACAGGTGAACAGGTAAGATACTTCTAAATCTGCGGGTTGAAAATCAGAAATGTACCATCCGTACATGTGCATAGTTTGGAGTACTATCTGTACACGTGAAATTGTAAGTAAGACATTTGATTCTTTCAAATTAGACGTGTACAGCTGAAAGTTTACCATGTTTGATCCATCGTTGATGAGACATTCACAATTGTACACGTCGTGCAAAGACGTACATTTCCCACACAAAACAATCTCAAATAAAGGGGAAAAAATGATCGTAAAGAAGTCCGAACAGATCCAGAGCTTGAGGATGTCATTTGTTCAGGGAGTGGGAAAAATCGATTAGTTTCATATTCATACTAAAGCATTTAACCAAACAGTCGGCTTACAAAACAGTACTTCACGGACCATTTAAATCTATTATCTGAAAGTTTTACTTTTGTATTTTTATTGAATGTGGAAAAGCAGCCCTTTCTTTTTGGTCCATAGAAAGGTGTGTAAAGGAACAATCCAATGCGATTAGTGTTTCAAATACTAACCCTTATGCAGGCGAGGACAGACACTGTCCGCGAATCTGCAATCGTCATTTTTCACACAAAACACGTACTTTCCCATTAAAACGAGAACGTAAAAAAACACAATCCGACGTTTCATAGGCTTAAACACTACTAAAGTGTTGGTCCGGATTGGTTTCAGATTGTTTTCGAATTAATTCATTCGAATGATAAATCGATACCTGAATGTTAAAAAACCTCTCTTGGAGTGATCGTCTAAAACGACCACTCTAGCGTTGGTCGTCTAAAAGAACCACTCTGTTTTTTGAGTTGGCCACTCATTTTAGTACGCTTACTTACACGGCAAACAGCAGATAGGTTTAGGAATGATTACTCGCCGGTTTAATATATTATTTAAAAATATTTTGAATTCGCGGATTTCAAGGAATTCACGGCATTCGAGGAATTCATGGAATTCACGGGATTCAAGGAATTCACGGGATTCAAGGAATTCATGGAATTCAAGGGATTCAAGGAATTTACGGCATTTAAGAAATTCCTTGAATTCACTGAATTCAAGGAATTCACTGTATTCAAGGAATTCACTGAATTCAAGGACTTTACGGAATTCAAGAAATTCAAGGAATTTACGGATTTCAAGGAATTCAGAGAATTCGAAGAATTCACAGAATTCACAGAATACAAGAAATCCACAGAATTCAAGAAATTCACAGAATTCAAGGAATTTACGAAGCTCAAGGAATTCGCGGAATTTAAAGAATTAACGAATTCAATGAATTCAAGGTATTCGTGGAATTCAAGCAATTTACGGAATTGAAGGAATCTAAGGAATTCACGGATTTCAAGGAATTCACGGAATTGAAGGAATTTACGAAATTCAAGGAATTCACGGATTCATGGTATTCACGGAATTCAAGGGATTCAAGGAATTTACGGAGTTCAAGGAATTCACGGAGTTCAAGGAATTCACGGAATTCAACGAATTCAAGGTATTCGTGGAATTCAAGCAATTTACGGAATTCAAGGAATCTAAGGAATTCACGGATTTCAAGGAATTCACGGAATTGAAGGAATTTACGAAATTCAAGGAATTCACGGATTCATGGTATTCACGGAATTCAAGGGATTCAAGGAATTCAAGGAATTCACAGAATTTACGGATTTCAAGGAATTCACAG
>CAKNYM010049742.1:223670-237071 GCA_932195095.1 Andricus curvator
TTACGAAATTCACGGATTCATGGAATTCATGAAATTCAAGGGATTCAAGGAATTGAAGGAATTCGGAAAATTCAAGAAATTCACGGATCACGGAATTCAAGGAATTCACAGAATTTACGGATTTCAAGGAATTCACAGAATTCAAGGAATTCTTGGATATCAAGGAATTCACGCAAGTAAAGGAATTCACGCAACTTAAGGAATTCACGCAATTCAAGGAATTCACGCAATTCATGAAGTTCAAGGAATTTACGAAGCTCAAGGAATTCGCGGAATTCAAGGAATTCACTGAATTCAAGGAATGCACTGAATTACAGGATTTTACGGAATTCAAGGAATTCAAGAAATTCAAGCAATTCACGGAATTTACGGATTTCAAGGAATTCAGAGAATTCGAGGAATTCACAGAATTCACAGAATACAAGAAATCCACAGAATTCAATAAATTCACAGAATTCAAAAAATTCGCGGAATTCACGGAATTCACAGAATTCAAGAAATTCATGAAGTTCAAGGAATTTACGAAGCTCAAGGAATTCGCGGATTCATGGTATTCACGGAATTCAAGGGATTCAAGGAATTTACGGAGTTCAAGGAATTCACGGAGTTCAAGGAATTCACAGAATTCAAAGAATTCAACAAATTCAAGGAATTCAACGAATTCAAGGAATTCAGGGATTCAAGGAATTCAAGGAATTCACAGAATGTACGGATTTCAAGGAATTCACAGAATTCGAGGAATTCACAGAATTGACAGAATTCACAGAATACAAGAAATCCACATAATTCAAGAAATTCACAGAATTCAAGGAAATCACGCAATTCAAGGAATTCACGCAATTCACAGAATTCCAAGAATTCATGAAGTTCAAGGAATTTACGAAGCTCAAGGAATTCGTGGAATTCAAGAAATTAACGAATTCAAACAATTCAAGGTATTCGCGGAACTCAAGCAATTTATGGAATTCAAGGAATCTAAGGAATTCAGGGATTTCAAGGAATTCACGGAATTGAAGGAATTTACGAAATTCACGGATTCATGAATTCACGAAATTCAAGGGATTCAAGGAATTCACGAAATTCAAGGGATTCAAGGAATTGAAGGAATTCGGAAAATTCAAGAAATTCACGGATCACGGAATTCAAGGAACTCACAGAATTTACGGATTTCAAGGAATTCACAGAATTCAAGGAATTCACGGAATTCAAGGAATTCACGCAATTCAAGGAATTCACGCAATTCAAGGAATTCACGCAATTCACAGAATTCAAGCAATTCATGAAGTTCAAGGAATTTACGAAGCTCAAGGAATTCGCGGAATTCAAGGAATTAACGAATTCAAAGAATTAAAGAATTCAAAGAATTAAAGGTATTCGCGGAATTCAAGCAATTTACGGAATTCAAGGAATCTAAGGAATTCACGCATTTCAAGGAATTCAGGGAATTGAAGGAATTGACGAAATTCACGGAATTCAAGGATTCATGGTATTCACGGAATTCAAGGGATTTAAGGAATTCACGGAGTTCAAGGAATTCACGGAGTTCAAGGAATTTACGGAGTTCAAAGAATTCACGGAATTCAAAGAATTCATCGAATTCAACGAATTCACGGAAATCAAGGAATTCATGAAATTCAAAGAATTCACAGAATTCCAGCAATTTACGGAATTTACACAATTTTCAGGAAATTCACGGAATTCCGTAAATTTCTCGAATTTTTTAATTTCCTTAAATTCCGTAAATTTCTTGAATTCCGCACATTTCTGGGGTTCCTTGAAGTGCTTGAATTCCGTGAATTTCTTGCATTCCGTGAATCCTTGAATTCCACGAATTCCGTGAATTCTTTGAATTCAGTAAGTATAGTAAGTAAGTATACCATTAAGCCATTTCCCTTTAAGGGTATGAATTACGTGAATTCCGTGAATTCAGTGAATTCCATGTATTCCTTAAATTCCTTGAATTATGTGAATTCCGTTAATTCCGTGAACTCCTTGAATTCCTCGAATTCCCTGAATTCCTTGAACTCCTTGAATTGCTTGAACATCGTTAATGCCATTAGTTCCGTGAAATTCTTAAATTCCGTAAATTCTCTAAATTTTGTGATTTCCGTGAATGGCTTGAATTCCGTGAATTCACGGAATTCCGTAAATTGCTCGAATTGCTTGAATTCCTTGAATTCGTTTAATTATTTGAATTCCGTGAGTTCTTTGAATTCACTGAATTCGATGAATTCTTTTAATTCCGTGAATTTCTTGAATTCCGTGAATTTCTTGAATGCCGTGAATTTCTTGAATATCGTGAATTTCTTGAATTCCGTGAATTTCTTAAATTCCGTGAATTTCTTAAATTCCGTGACTTCTGTAAATTCCCTGAATTCCGTAATTTCCATGAATTCCTTAAATTAGTTGAATTACTTGAATTTCGAGAATTCCTTGAATTGCTTGAATTCCTTCAATTCCATGAATTCCTTGAATTCTTAGAATTCCGAGAATTCCGTGAATTGCTTGAATTCCTCGAATTCTGTGAATTCTGTGAATTCCATGAATCTCTTGAATCCTGTGAATTCCTTGAAATCCGCGAATTCAAGATATTTAAAAATAATATATTAAACCGGAGAGTAATAATGACTAAACCTATCTGCTGTTTTCCGTGTAAGTAAGCGAACTAGTGGTCGTTTCAGGCGATGACTCCAAGAGAGGTTTCTTTAACACGCAGGTATCGAATTGAAGGATGGAAAGTGTCCTTCGGAAAGGTTCGGAATGAATTCCTGTCTGAAACTTTTACCGGTTCAAATAAATATAAAAATAATTCTTATAATAATATTATATAAAGTATTACATAACCGTAGGCTTGCTTATGACACAATTCGTTAAAACCGTTGTCAAAAATTGACAACTATGTTTCCTGCTCTTACCTTGATAATTACGACTACATTAGCAACTTTTAATACAGCTGTAAACATTCCGCAGCGTTTCTATCCAAATATAAAATAAAAATAGCTTGGGTTTTATCACTGCGAAGTTTTCCAGGGAAATTATCCCTCAATGCCTTCAACCTTGACTCACTATATTCCCGCAAGGGGGTCATGATATAGCAACATACGCTTGTCTACTTTAAGAAAAATGTAATCCTCTTTTTCTTGTTGCAGATTTGAGTTCGCATTTCGAGTGCTTACCTAATGGCGCTCCTATTCCTGGCGTTCCTCGTTCGGGAACTTCTTATTCTCCTGACACGCATCCTTCTTCTGAAAGGTCTCTTGCGCTCACCGAGCCTTCTATTCGTGTCAGGTCTAGGTCTCCTCCTGTCAGACCTCATTCTCCTGAAACAGCTCTTCCTGCTGGAGAGCCTTCTCTCCGCGCTAGGTCTAGGTCTCCTACTCTCAGGCATAGTTTCTTACCTGTAACTAGAATTAACCTTCAAGACATTGCACTTCTTCGGCTTATTCCACGCATTAATCCGCAACGCCGATTCCAAATTCGAAGATACACTTTTCCTGCCAATAAACCAATTTTTTTGAAAGCAGTAGGATATGCCACTACACCCATGCCAACCGAAGAACAAATGGTATTAGCAACAAAAACTGGTGACGTCGTTGCAATAATGAAACAAGATAAAGTTATTCGTGGAATATATAATCTGAGTGGGAAACGAGTGGGCATAAACATAGAAACCGGCGCGGTGTTTGAATTGCCCGGAAAGTTAATCCGTGAAACTCCGTTAGGCCACGGGAATACAGTCATGAAGAATTTTGAAGTGTTACGTTTGAGCGACGTATAAGGGCATTTTCACGGAAAGTGTCATTTTCTCCGAAAAAAGTTCCAAAACAAATCTTGAGGCACACATTTCAAACTTCTTTCCTACAATCAAAATACATATATAAACGCATATTTTAGCATGGTAAATATTTTTAAGCATGCGCGCAGTTTGCACAAAATATTGAAATTAGTATGTCCATAAGCTTAATTGAATGAGTGATAATTTAGGAATGGAAGATCAAGTAGGGTTGTTTCTTCTTTTTATATTCTCAGCATGCTTTCCAGTTGTGTTTATATCATTATCTTTTTGATTAAAAATATATAACGAGTGTCTGCAATGAAATAACGCGGACATTATTTGAAAAATTCGAAACTTTATTCCTAAATTTTAAGTCACCACACTTTATCTTTTATTTTAAATTAAGGTAGGTTGTTTTTCCAACACTGAAATTATATTCTGACCATTTATAATATAACAGTTCGTAAATTCAACAGTTCGAAGAGAATATATTTTCTTATTTATTATTCTTACAACGAAGTATTGCGAAATATCACAGGAAAGTAAAAGTTAATCTATATTGCTAATGATTCTTTTTCTATTGTGCTCAGCTTTCTTTTAAGCTTATGATTGACGTGTTTTTGCCTTTTTCGCTGTAAAAACTAATTCATATTATTTTTGTTTAACAATAATGAAAATTAATATTCAATAATATAATGTATTTATTATCTGATAGTATTTACTGCAAATTACTCTGAAATTCTTCTAAAACTACGATTACAATCAATATTTTCTAAAAAATACATCATTCTTGCGTGAAAAGCATTATAAATATAACAAATAATAATTACAAGCGAATACATATCTTCGTTGTAATTTTAGTAACAAAAAGCACCAGTCACTTGAAGAAACACATACAAGTATATATTTTATTATAGAAACGCAAATTATATGGATAATTTGATTTAACGCTGAAATGTTCAGTTCAATACTTATTCTCTAAGTTCTATTAAATAAAAAAAATTATGTTACGTAATGATATACAAATTTCATTATATTATATTATAGATACTGATATTATAATTTGCTAATATAGATACTATATAAAATATTATATAATAATATTACTGTTTCTCTCTCTGATTTTAATCAAATAAAGTTGAATGGAAATTATATTGGGATGTGTCACAAAAAACGTACTTTCAGTAAGAAAATGAAATTGTATTCAACGTTCAATTCAATTTTGGTGTTAAAAATTGTTTCACATCTATTTTTTCATGATTAAACAATTATTTTAAATACATTACTTACAAGAAACATTAGAAATATTTTCTCAAACTCTTCTCTAAGTCAGTTTGTTAGAAAAGAGTCAACTTATTATAATAATGATAGATTTATTTGTCGAAAAATTGATATAGAACTGATTTTTTATTTAGTATTTTTAGTAAAATAATGTTAGTTCGCGAGAAACTTTAAGCCTTTCGAATATCAAAACCTCTTTGTTTTAAAAATGTTTTTAGACGAGTAATTTGATACAAAAAAAGTAATATTTTTTCCATTATTTACCTGCTGTTTGTAATATTTCAAAATATTCTAATTTTTTGAAAAAAAGGGTCAGATAAAAGTTATTCCTTTCAATAAAATGACACTTTTTTTGTGGAACAAAATTTTCTTGTTGACATGTAACTTTTGATGAAAAGACATTTATATACATATTTTAACTTTGATTTTTACGAAATGTACACGATTTTTGAGGCCAACTTTAAATCAAACTAATAACTTTTTATTATAGGATGAGAATGTAACAAAATTTTGTTTGGCAACGTATTAGGCGAGGGGCCATTCACTCTGAAATCAGACGAATCTTTGCCAACGATTGCATTTGATTTCATATGATTTCATTTCGGATTTCATACGATTTCATACGATTGCTTCTTTCTTGTAAGCTAACTATGATTTCAACAGTGACATGACACTAATTTCAATGAACACGCTCTGACGGTCCATTGACTGCTGTCGAATCCCATCTAGACTAGATTCCAACTTGATTTAAAACTTAAAAAGTTTTAGGATAATACAAACAATTGCTTGAAATTTCTGGTAAAATTTCAAATGATGTTTTATTTTGAAAAAAAAATTTAGGAAAATATTCAAAATGATTAAAAAAAGAAAAAAAATGTATTTATGAATAAAAATGAAACAATTATTAATTTAGAAATATTCGAGTAAGTTTAAAAGATATTTAAAAGTTTAGAAATGATTGAAAAATAATTTAAAACTTGAAGGGATTTAAACAAATTTAGATTCTTGAAGATTTCAAAAAAAAAAAATTAAGAAGGTTTTTGAGCATTTTAAATGCTTAAAAAGGATAAAAAAATTATTGAGATTTCTAACAAAATTGAAAATGATTTTTTTTTCTGAATAACTAATTTCAAGAGAATATTTTAAAAGATTTCAAGGATTTCAAAATTGTCAAAAACGAATCTGCAATATTTGAAGGCAATTTTTTTAACTTTGAAGGATTTTTAGATAATTTTAGGACAATTTTTAATAATTGTCATAAATATTTAGAAGTTTCGTAAAAATGTCGAAAATAATTTACAATTTGAACTTATTCCAAAAAAGTTAAAGCAAAATGTAGAGTTATTATAATTTTAAAGAGTTTTACGGGTTTTGAAAGGTTTAAAGATAATACAGCAATTTTTTTAAGATACCTGAGAAAATTTAAAATAATTATTTATTTTGAAAAAATAGTTTAAGAGAATATTTGAAAATATTTCGAAACAAACACCGGTTTTGATGTATAAATAACAATCGAACTATTATTAATTTTTTACGGCTTAAAATAAAATTAATTTATCTTTTAATATGAATTTTAGTTGAAAAAAAATTATAATTGTTCAATTCTTATTGTTTTTGACATAAAATTTCTGAAAATGATATAATTTTGTAAATTTACGTTTATTTATTCTTTAACTTTCAGAATTAATATGATAGCGTGGATTTATATTTTTTGAATCTTCGAACTGTACAACTTGTAAAAGTTCAAAATTTTTAATTTTGCAGTTTAACGGCATTGAATTTGAAATTGTTCACTTGAAATGTGTTGGAAGCTTCCATTTTATACGCGTAATAACTTATTAAGCGTTTGAATAAAAAAATTGTTAAGCGTTAATTTTAAAAGTTTAAAATTCAAGAGGGTTCCTCTTTGAGTGTTTTCGAGAGTGTTTTAATTTGAATTTTAGTTCTTATAACTTCAAATGAAAACATTTTTAGCTTCAAGAGTTCGAATCTTTCAATTTCAATGACCGTCAAAAATTGTTACGAACCGGGAATTTTTTTCCCGGAAGAAAACGGCCACCCTGCTTATTGTTTCAAAAATTATGGCGAATTATTCATATGTACAGTTTGTACTAGTCAACAATAATAAAAAATGATAAATTAAAAAAAAATTACTCAATTTACAATTTTTTGAAAACGTGCGAAAAATATGTTTTTTTTGTATTGACTCATATGTGTATATTTTGGAAAAAGTTGAATATGTCGAAACTGAAATTTCTTCAGTTTGAACCAAAGAAACATGTTATAATTATGTTTTTTTGGAAGAAAATTTGTTTCGCGATTCAGGAATTTTGGAATTTTTACTTTTTTCTTTATATTCAAACGTTTTAAACACCAACAAATTTTTTCCCCTCATTCAAATTAAATAATAACATGTCTATTTGGTTCAAGCTAAAGAAACCTCAGGTTCAACATATTCAACTTTTTTTTACAAAGTGCATGTAACTCAATCCAAATTAAACATGCTATTTTTCAGATATTCAAAGACTTCTCAGTTAGGCAAAACAATTTTAATTTTAAGTCACATAACGCGTTGCAACGTGCACACTCGCTGCGCACATAAACTGTAGAGGGCCATGCTATAGTGTGCTCAGCGCTATCCCATAGCGATGAAGCAAGGGTCGCACGCTAAATGCGCTGACTACACTGACTGCTCTCTTGATTGCTCGCTTGACTGCTCGTGATTACTCGCTATCTCTCGTTCACTCCTACTGACTGGCTCACGATTTCGGAATATTTTAAGAGATTTCTGCTGATTTCACTCGATTTTCTCTCATTTCAAAATATCGGATCTTTTTCAAAAGATCAACTCAGATTCCGCTGATTTCAGATGATTTCACAAAGTGTTATGCTTGTTGCATTTGATTTCATACCGATTTCAAACGCTAAAACCCCTTGATTCGAGAGTGAATGGCCCCTCGGTATTAGGTATTGTTGGAATACGAATTTAGTTGGCTACAATAATAAAAATTAAAAAATTTGTCCTTTTCTTTCTTTAAAGTCAAGTGCCGACTGAGCCCCACGATTTATCGCTAGACAGATTTTCCGTTATTTGATTTTTTTTAAATAATTGATAAACAAAAAATAAACAAAGCATAGTAGTTCAAAATCATCAGTAACATTTCGTAGCCAGCTAAATTCTCGATCCAACTATACTTAATTTCTCAACAACAAAAATTTTTTTATTAAAAAACTACTTTCAGAAAAAAATGTCGGCTTGGCTCCACTCTCCACTATTTAAACTTTAACATCAATTTAACCAGAGATAATTTTCAGCTTTACTAAATATTGTTGTAGTTTAATAGTCGAAGAATTTTGCTAATTTTAAATATAAGATATAGATTTTACCACAAATTATATAAGTTTCTAGTAATAGTAATGTTGCATTTTAAACTTATCCCAGTAATATTGATTATCGTTAGTAATTTTGTTCAATTTGCGATTATTTTTTGGGAATGTGCCAAAAAAATATTTCAGTAAGACAATTAGAAAAATGTTTGGTCGTGACAAGCTAGCCAGCGCCAGATTACGGCCCGAAAAAACATAAATATTTTTGTAACAATAAAGAAACAAAATATTCCGAAAGTAGTACATTATTTTCATCAGAAATTTTCAGTAGCCTCTGTGAGAAGCACGATTAATAAATAATTAACCCGGAAATCTAGAACATTATAGAAATTGTGATATGACTAATGCAATGTAAATTTCTCAGAAGGAAAACCTTGATGCCTCTATTCGATAAGACAACAAATATACGAAATATATGTATTATTTGGTCTAATGAAGCAATAGAATATTCATCAGTTACATTATCAATCAAATTCTGCATTATTGCTTTATACAGTTTCTCTTTTAATTAAAAAATATGACGATTGTCCATACGCTCATCTTATTCATGGCGGTTATACTCAATCTTATTGGTAAATATAATAATTTAATTTATCTATAATTTTTAGTATATTATTGAACTTAGGGGCCGCACTTAAATTACGTAACGGATTATAGGCCCTCTCCAAGACCCCCTAACATTTATCTGTCACTTTCTTCCCTAGGGTTGAAAATTCGACTTTCGACCCGCTCCACAGGCATCGAAAGTCGAATTTTCGATTGAGGTATGATGAAAAATATTTTTACCCCCTGCTCTTACTGTACGTAATTGTTGATTTCCAGAAATAATAAGATATGGGACTTGAAACTATTTTTACATTCTCATTCTAATGAGAAGGTATTGGTTTTATGTAAAATTTGACATAGTCGGTTTTCATCAAATCTCCACGTTTTGAGACCTCCTGAGTCAGAAAAAACGATTTTTACGAAGGTGTCTGTCTGTCTGTAGTCTGTCTGTCTGTCTGTCTGTCTGTCTGTCTGTCTGTCTGTAGCCACGATAACTTTCGAAAAAATGATCAGATTTGATTGAGCTTTGGCACACTTTTTTATGGCCGAAAAATAGAGAACGAGTTCGTTAACCAGCTATTTTGGATGAAAATCCAAAAAGTGAGCACATTTTGAAAATTTTTGAGACCACTTTTTTGGAAGATTTGAAAATTCTATGTACGGTTATTAGTAGTACGCAAAATGACGAACAAAATATTCTTATGACTTTTCGTGATAAAAAAAAATTACTGGAGTTATAGCATTTTCAAAATTCCAAAAAACAAACGAAAATGATCATTTTAAGCCGAAAAACGCACGATATGAAAAAAAGTCAAGAAGAGAAAAACGTTGATTCCTGAACACCCTATAATATTTTCATGACAACTTTTTGAATTTTTCGAAAAATGAAAAATTCAAATCTTGATCGCACAAAAAATTAATGAAAAATCAAAAAAGCCATTTTGCTGTAAAACTATGCAAGATACCAGAAAAGGTCATCTCACCAAAATTGTGCACCTAAAAAAGATCTACAAATTTCTTATCATTCACTTCTTTATATGACGCGTAGTTTTTGTTTTATTCGTAAAAAACAGCATTGAAAATAGAAAAATCAAATTTTCAGACGAATATTACCAGCTACGAAAAAATGACCGAAACAAAATTTGTTCATCCAAGGAAGAGGTACAAATTTATTGTGACTCATGTTTCGATAGGATGCGTGGTTTTTGTTTTATTCGTGAAAATAACATTGACAGTAAAAAAAATCAAATTTTTGAAAAAACAATGCAAGGTACGAAAACATATAAATGAACAAAAATTGTGCATTCAAAAAAGACTTACACACCCGTAATCAATTTTTGTGGTAAGAATATATTCAAAATCAAAAAATTAACTTTTTTGATAAACGGCACAAGCTAAAATAAAATGTTAACTAATAAAATTTGTCGCCTGAATTATATCATTACTTTTCATTTGAAATCAAATACAAATTTAGTAATTTGTATATGAAGAACATATAACACGAAGCACAAAGTGCGCGCTCAGTGTTATCACCAAATCGCACGCCGTAAGTGCGCTCAAACTTTTTTGTTTCTATCATACGGTTCAAATGATTTTCAAATCAAATATCGAGCGCGAAGCGCGAGTGTCTGGATGAGAATGTGTTCCTTAAGGTCGATAGAACCTTGAGTAAATAAAGTTCCTTTTCAGTCTAAAATAAAAGCAAATTTAACAATCACTTAATATGTAGAGGTTTTGATAATTTTATAATATTTGCAAACAAACTTTTTCTTTTCATCGAAGTCGAACACGAAGTTCAAAAATCTAGAGGAGCCTAGCGTAAAGCGCGATGCAAATACGCCCGAGCGCGTAGCGCGAGGTGAATACATAATCGAGCGCGAAGCGCGAGATAAATATATGATCGAGCGCGAAGCGCGAGATCCAAAAGTCGCGCGCCCTAGGCGCGCTCAAACTTGCGAGCGAAGCGAGCTGCGCGCGAAGCTCGCCATGAGAATGTGCCCGCGGAGCGGGCAGATTTTTTGTATTTAAAATAATACATGCTTTGCAGGGTGGAAAGTTGATTTTAAAAATTTTCTGAATTATCCTTGACCAATGTTTTATTTTCCCTGACCATCAACATTCAAATACCAGCATTGTAATCTTGTAATATTTTTAAGATCGGATCTTTTATAACCGGAATAAAACAATATTTCAGATGCAAAATAAAAATGTTCACATTTATTTATTTTAAGCAAAAAATTACTTTTCTACCATAAAATATGACTTTTTAACGAAATACATGAATTTGCAGTCATGAAAGAAAAAAAAATGTACCTAAATTGTAAGACCTTCAAACCAAAAAATGAATTTTCTGTACAAAAATTGAATTTGAAATAAAAGAAAATATGAATTTTCAACAAAAAAATAATTTTCAACAAAATAGTTACATTTTCAACCAAAGAGATAAACCTTAATTAAAATTTTGTTTGGGAAAGTAGTTCAATTTTTTACCCATGCAGTTGGATTTTCAATTAAAAAAAACAGTTTACAACAAAATAGTTAAAGTGTTAACTAAGGAGATGAATTTTCAACTGAAAATATGAATTTTCAAAAAAAAAATGATTTCTTAAGAAAGTGGTTCAAACAAAATTGTTGAATCCTCAAGCAAGGAAGATCAATTTTCAACCAGACAGTTGGATTTTTATCCAAGAAAAATGTAATTTCTACTAGAACAAATGAATTTTCGAATCAAAAAGACAAATTTTCAACAAAAAAATTGAATTTTCATACAATAAAGATTTTAGTTTGACTTTTCAACATTGAAATATGAGTTTCGAGCAAGAAGTAAATTTCTTACGAAGATACTTGCATTTTCATCCAAAAAGATGAATTTACAAAAAACAGTTGAACTATTAAACAAATAGGATGATTTTTGAACAAAATTGTGAATCTTCAACCAAATAGTTGCATTTTTATCCAAGAAAGATGACATTTTTACTAAAACAGATGAATTTTTAAATCAAGAAGACAAGATCTCAAAAAAAATAGTTGAATTTTCATCCCAAAAAGTTTTTGGTTGACTTTTTAACACCAAAATATAAATTACAAGTAACGAGTAAATTCTCTATGGAATAGTTGAATTTTCAACAAAACAGTTGAATTTTCGACTAAAAAGGATGACTTTTTAACACAATTCTTGAATTTTCAACCAAACAGTTACATTTTTATCCAAGAAAGAAGCAATTCCTACTAAAATAGATGAACTTTTAGAATAAAACGACACATTTTTAAAAGAACAGTTGAATTTTTATCCAAAAAAGATTTGAGTTTTACTTTTTAACATCAAAGCGTGAGCTTTAAATAAGAAGTAAATTTCCCATGAAAATACTTGAATTTTCAACCCAAAGAGACGAGTTTTGCACAAAAGAGTTGAATTTTCAACCGAAAGGTATGACTTTTTAACAAAATTGTTGAATTTTTAACCAAATAGCTGCATTTTCATCTAAGAAAGAGGCAATTTCTACTAAAATAGATGATTTTTTTAATTAAAAAGACAAATAGTTGAAAAAAATAGTTGAATATTTTTCCCTGACCAATTTTAATTTTCCCTGACCGTTAATAATTAAAGACCAGAATTTTAAACTTGTCATATTTTTAACCTAGAATCTTTTATGAACGGAATAAAACAATTTTAAATTAAAATTGATAATTTTCAAACTTATTCTGCTTAACAGTTATTGAAAGTTATAGATATTCCCTGACTTGCGCAAGATTTTTTGTATAAATCCCTGACGTTTCCCTGACCAATAAAATTCCTTGACTTTTTTAAAATTATTGTTGTCTAGGTTCGTTTTTCACTCAACAGGTTTCTTTGGCGCGTAAAGTTAAATTGATAATAAATTTTTGTACAATTACTCTAAGTTATTTGTTTCACTTGCGAATTTCCAAAAATTGCATACATGTATGAAGGTCCCCCCGCCCTTTGCGTAACAAATCGTAACAAAATCTCTCTACCCCCCCTCCTCCGCCTTGAGCTGTTACGTAATTTAAGTACAGTCCCTTATATCATATCAGAATTTGTCAATTTTAATTTGCATTCTTTTTCAAATTCCATTTTCTTCCAAACTTTGTTTAAGTTTTTTCCGACAAGAAGCTGTACAAAGTAAAAAGATTGTATGTACCCAACTTTGCTTATCTAACTTAAAATGATCAAATATCTAACTAGACACCTCCACGTGTACATATGGTATACTCGAAACTGTGCATGTGTAGATTGTACAAGTACATCGTAGACACGCGACGTGGCGCTGTAACCTGCTAGACGCGACGTGGAGCGGTATCAGAGTTCTTAAATTTTCGAGAATTTAAGTTCGGGTTATATAAAGGAGACTGGACAGGCTGCTTTCTCGAAATCCAGACGCTATTCTCGGCAC
>CAKNYM010049743.1:0-35199 GCA_932195095.1 Andricus curvator
AAAGCCCAGGACTCCTGACCACGACCTCCCCCGATTACTTGCCAACCTAACCTCACTTTTCCTAACCAGCTAGATACCACCTCCCACCCACGCTGAAACTCACTTTTTTCTCCCCAATTCACCCCACGCAACCCTACTCACCTCCTCGGCTTCCACCCTCACACTCCACTCACACCTTCCACACCCATTTAGGAATCGGTTATTTAGGAATCGGTTAAGAACCGGTTAGAAACGAATTTCCGTGTTTACTAATATTTAATATCAGGTTCTAATTTGCCGGATAGAAACCAGTTAGGACCGGTTAGAGAGTTTACAGTGTCGAGTGCCATGTACGAATCTGTTAAGAACCAGTTAGAAAAGAACTTTGGTCTCTGCCAATATTTAATTTTTGGTTCTATTTGTCGGATAAAAACCGGTTAGAGCCGTTTAGAATATTTCCACGACATTTTCTGTTGCTATTTCCCGGATAAGAACCGGCTAGGATCCGGGTACGTTCCAGAAATTTAAATTTAAACCGGATAGAAATCGGTTAGAACCGGGTAGTAACCGAATTGGTTTCTAACCGGTTTCTATTCGGTTTCTTATGTTTTCTAACCAGTATTTTAAGCAGGGTGCTTTGAGCAAATTGTCACATTTCTTATCTGCGATTCACTCAAAGGACCACGTTTAATCGCACTCATCCATTGTTCACGTCTTTTTTTTCGAAAATTCTATTTTTTCCTGCAATGTGTACGCTCCACCCGGTCTGGCAAACTGTTTCTTTCATAATAGTTGGAATTTGATGAAATGATATTCCACGGTCCCTTCCTTTCTTCTTCGCACAACCCACCATAAAACACGAGTTTACCTTTATTTTTAAATAAAAGAATTAATTGATCCTCGAAAAGTACATTACATGCGATTCAATGTACATATAAAATACGAGTGCTATCTCCAAGCCATTCCGCCATTTTGAAATTTTACCGTTCGACCGACGGCGGCTGCGCCATATATTATTCAACGACAACGCGCGCTTTTTAAATACAGCTTTCCCATTTTCACTTGAAAATAGTACAAAATAAATAAAATTCCATTAAAAATTATAGATGCATTTCTTTAATTTCTCAACAGATTTTCTAACCATTGATTTTAAATTAGATTTTAAACATCAATATAATATTAAACTCAAAGTTGAAATTTAGGTTATGAAAGAAAATTCAAGTTGAAATTTTACCAACAATTTCATTTTTTTTATTAAAATTAATTTTTGAATTGAAATTGAAAAAGTTTAAAACTATAGTTTGAAAATAAATAAAATTCATGACTTGCATGTTGGTGGCGGAAGTGAGAACGTGTTTAGCGACAGGTGGTGAGAGAATTTTACGGAATTTGTGTGGAAGGTGTGAGTGGAGTGTGAGGGTGGAAGCCGAGGAGGTGAGTAGGGTTGTGTGGGGTGAATTGGGGAGATAAAAAGTGAGTTTCAGCGTGGGTGTGAGGTGGGATTTAGTTGGATAGGGAAAATGAGGTTAGGTTGGCAAGTAATCGGGGGAGTTCGTGGTCAGGAGTCTCGGGCTTTCGACGGGTCAAGGGTGGTTCTCGTAGAGTTAGGGAATGTTAATGGAGAGAAAGGGGGGACTGCAGGGACTGTGAGGAATTCAAGAAAAAAAAAGGGAAATAAAAGGAAAATTTGGAGGTGAAAGACGCCAACATTCTGCAGAGACATCTGTCGGTTGCGGAAGGTACTGCATGGAGAGGTCCCAGTTACCGGCGGCAGAGCGGGAGGTGGGCAGCGAGAGTACTGGCAGTGCTGGTAGTGAAACTTACGGGGAGGGAATTTTCCAAAAGCCACGACGGCCAACAACGCGTCGCCCGGTGTCGAGCGGTGTGTCGGGGAGAGGGAGAAAGCGGAACGGTGGGAAAGAAGGGAGCGAGAAGGTAAGGGAGAGAGAGACTAGCGCAAATGACGGAGAGGATCTCTTGAAGAGGAAGAGAGACAGCCAAGAGAGTCCGGAAAAAAGCGAGGTCGAGAGCCCGTTTAAATAAAGCGGGATAACACCTAGGTCACCCCCCCCCCCCAAATGGAGGGGATGTTGGAAAAGGAGGCTCTCGGGATGTTGTTAGGCGAGATCAGGGGGCTAAGGGAGAACGTAAGGGGGGCCAAGGAGTAGATCGAAGGCATGAGGGAGGACTTGAGAATCAGAGATGAGAAATGGGAAAAGGAGGTGAAAGAGCTGAGAGAGAGAGGAGATGGGTTAGAGAGGGAAAGAAAAGAAAAAGAAGTTAAAATAAAACAGATGGAAGAGGAGATTAGGGCGTGGAAAGAAAGGACGGAAAAAAGGCTTGAGAAGGTGGAGGGCAGGACGGAAATGGAAATAGGAGTCGGGGGTAGCGGGGGCGAGATTAAAGGTATTTGGGAGAGGGTAGGGAATATGATAGAAGAGAAAGTGGGAGAGCGTAGGAATGAAAAGGAGGAGAGGGCGGATAGGGAAAGGATAAGGGCAATGGAGTTGAGAATGGAGAGAAAGGAGAAGGCAGACAGGAGAAATAATATTGTGATAAGAGGGTTAAAGATGAAGAGCGGGGAAGAAAGGGAGGGCGTGGAAGCGCTGCTACAGAGCATAGGGTGGAATAAAGGCAGGGTAGGGAAAGTTAAGTTGGATGGGAGAAAGGAGAAAGAAGTGGCGGTTGTGGAGTTGGAGAGCTGGGAAGAAAAATTGGGGGTAATGAGAAATAAAAATAGGATAAAGGATAAGGAAGTTTTCATCGATCACGATTTGACGAGAAAGGAAAGGGATGTACAGAGAATGCTGTACGACAGGGCTAGGAGGGAGAGGAATGAAGGGAGATCGGCGAAGGTAGGATATCGGAAAATAAAAATAGACAAGAAAATGTGGGTGTGGGACGAGGAGAAAGAGGTGTTGAAGGAAGTGCAGGGGAATTTGTTTCGTAGGAAGTAGGGGGGCGGGGGTAATGCAGGGTAGAGGAGTTTTGAAGGTGCTTTACTGGAACGTAGCAGGGGTAAAGAAGAAGGATGAGGAGTTCTGGAGGTATATCCAGGAATTTGATGTGGTAGGACTGGTAGAGACGTGGGTGGAAGGAAAGGAATGGGATAAAATAGAGCCAAAGCTGCCAAGGGGGTATAGGTGGAGACTCCAGGAGGCGGTCAGAGTGAAGAAGAAAGGAAGGACTAGTGGGGGAATTATAACGGGGTTAGAGATGGATTAGAGGAAGAAGCTCACGGAGAGGAAGAGGGGGAGGGAGTGCAAATTAGGAAATTAAAGATAGGAGGGGTAACGTGTAATTTTGTGACAGTTTACAATAAGGATGGGATGGAAAGAATTAAAGAAAGGGTGGAAGACCTGTTAGGTGAAAGAGAGGAGGGTATGGTGGTACTGGCTGGGGACTTTAACGCGAGGATGGGGAGGGAAGGGGGCCTTTAGAGGGAAGGGGATAGGTTAATAAATAAGGATGGGGAGATTCTTAGGGTCTGAATGGAGGATAGAGGCTGGGCGGTGGCCAATGGCATGGCAACTGGGGACGAAGAGGGAGAATACACATATGTAGTTAAGGTGGGGGTATCAGTGATAGACTATGTAGTCATGAATATGCAAGGGTGGGAGGAGATGGAGAGATTCGCAGTAGAAGGGAGGGTAGAATCAGATCATCAGCCATTAGGGTTGTGGATAAGGGGTGAGAACGGCGGAAGGCAAGGTGGGGAAGAAGTGTTGACGGAGAGGGTTAGCTGGATGAGGGAGGCAATAGAGAAGTATAAGAAGCAGTTAGGGAAGGTACGCTTCGAAGGAGAGACAGTGGAAGAGATATGGGAGGATTTAAAAGAGAAAGTGAAAGGGTGTGTGAAAAAGAAGGTATTCAAAAAGAAGAAGAAAGGAATGGTGAAGCCGTGGTGGGATAGGGAATGTAAAAAGATGAAAAGGAAGGTGAAGAGGAAGTATAAGAAGTGGAAAGAGGGTACTGCAAAAAGGGAGGAGCACGTAGAAATGAGGAAGGGGTTTAGATTGATGTTCAAGAAGGAAGAACAGGAAAAGGAGAAAGAGCTGGAAAGGAGTGAGGAAATGTTAAGACAGAGGGGGACGTCTGGAAGATAATAAATAGGTTTAGGAAGCGTAGAGTAGGGATAAGCGAGAAGATAGGGAGTGAGGAGTGGAGGGAGTTTTTTAAATAATCATTTCAGGGCTCAGATTCAAGGAAGAGAGATGATGGGAGTAGAAGAACGGGGGAGGCAGAGATGGAGGAGTTGAATGACGAGGAGATAGAGAAACAGATAAGGAAGTTAAGAATGTCAAAACCAGCAGGGATGGATGGGGTAGAGGCCGAAGCATGGCTGTTTAGTACACAAGAGGTTAGGGAAAGGCTGAAGGAGGTAGTGCAGAAAGTATGGAGGGGGGAGGGATTCCCACGAGGGTGGAGAGAAGGATGTCGAGGGGAAAGGAATATTGCCGGAGACGCAGGTGGGTATTAGGGCAGGTAGAAGTACTATCGACAACATCTACGTTCTGCAGCACGTGGTGGACAGAGAATTAGCGAAGAAGGGGTCGAGAGTGTACGCGGTTTTTGTGGATCTAAAAGGCACGTTTCCGCCGGTGGATAGGGGGAGGTTGTGGGAGGCGATGGAGGATAGGGGAGTGGAGAGAGGCCTGATCGAGAGGGTAAGGGAGATATATGAAGAGACCAAAGATAAGGTAAGAGGAGGGCAGGGGATTTCGGAGGGATTCTGGATGGATAGGGGGTTAAGACAAGGGTCTACGCTTAGCACAACGCTTTTTGCGATTTTAATTGCGGATATGGCAGGTAAGCTGCAGGCCGGAGTGGTAGGAGAAGTCAGGATAGGAGGGGTTAGAATTTGGTTGCTAGCGTATGCAGATGACATAGTGTTGTTGGCAAAAAGCGAGGAGGCCTTAAAGCAAATGATGAAGAGGTTGAGAAGATACCTGGATAAGAACAGGTTAGAACTGAATGCGGAAAAGCCCAAGGTTATGGTTTTCAGAAAAGGAGGTGGAAGGCATAAGGAAGGGGAGTGGAAGTGGAAGGGAAAGGCGGTGCAGGAGGTGAAAGAGTTTGTGTACCTGGGCTTCTTGTTTCGGAGGAATGGCGGAGTGGATGGTCACATAAAAGAGAGAGTGAGAAGGGCAAATGTGGTGATGAGGCAGGTGTGGTGTTTGGGAAAGAAGTTATTCGCAGATGATTTTGGAAGGAGAATGAAATTGTTTGACTCACTAGTGATGAGTGTGCTATTGTATGTAGTAGAGGTGTGGGGGTGGAAGGAAAGCGAAGAGGTAAATAGGACACAGGAGAGGTATGTAAAGTGGATACTGGGGCTGGCAAGGAACACGCCTAATTATATTGTCAGGAGGGAGACGGGGAGAACGAGTGTAGGGATTCTAGCGCGGAGTCGGGCGTGTAAATATGAGGAGAAATTTTTGGAAGAGGGGGGAAGTAAGCTGGTTAGGGAGTGTTGGCGGGAGAAGGAGAACAGGAGAGGGGGTGAGAAGATGGAGGTTGAAAGAGAAAGGTATTTTAGAACGAATGGACTGCAGATGGATAAAGTGAGAAGGATGCATGAGGAAGGAAGGAAGGTATATGAGTTGTTTAAGAAAAACAGCATGGAGAGAGAGAAGACAGCAGGGGAAGAGAGAATAAGAGAGACAAGGTTTAATGGGAACTATGTGTGGATTATGCCAAGGGCGAGAGCGCAATATTTGTGTGAGAAAGGCGAGAAGGGAAGTCAGGAGCTTATAGCGAGGGTGAAATGTGGGTCCATGGAAGGTTTTAATAGGTTCTGGCTCGCTAGGGAAGAGAGGATGTGTGAACTATGTGGGAAGGGGGAGGCAAGAGTGGAGCACTGGTTGGTGGAGTGCGTAGAGGTGGAAAGGAGTGGGATAAGCTAAAAAATAAACGTTTATCTATATATGGTAAATAAAATTCATTTCACATTCAAATTCTACAATCATGCAACAAAAAATATTAAATAATAATAAATACTTACTTTTAATTAATTCAATTAAAGTGTTAATTAAATAATAATTAATCAAAATTAATTATTATTCTTCATTGTTATTCATTATCAATTAAAGTTAAAGTTCATTAATAATTAATAATGAAAAATTTTGCACATTGTACAAATCACACAAATCACATATCTTGTTATTATATATATATATATATATATAGTAAATAATTAATGTTAATTAATTTAATGAAAAAATTAATCAAAATTAATTATTTTTCATTATTTTGATTTATTATTAATTATTATTAATTATTTATGAATAATCAAAGGTAATGTTAATGAATAAATAAATGATAATAAATTTTTCCACATTTTACAAATCACACATTTTATTATTAGGAGAAGTTGTAGGCTCCGGAAGCTACGATCAAGGTTCCTTAAAGCAACCAATCCCGACGCAACTGGAACATGTACGTCATCCACTTCTGCTCCTTCTGTCCTAGAAGGTAAGCAAGAGCGGGAAATTTACGCGAGATAAAATTGTGCAACACTGTTCCTTGGAGTCCGGTCTCTAGCCGCGGATAACCTTACGCGGCAGACGGACAGTTGGAGATGAAGGTTTCATCCCTGGATACTTTTTTAGAGCTACCTAATCTTTCTAGAATGTTATGAGGAACAGTGTGGACGGATCACACGAAATGATCCCAGAAGAACAGCCTTTTGCATCTTATTTGCGACGGAATGAGCCTGACGCTCGCAAGCCGGAATTTTGTAAGTTGTCTAAGAAATAAAGCTTTCTTACCTCCAAGACAACCGATTATGGGAATAACAAGATGGACTTTGTAGGCTTGGTGCAGCCTGCTCAGCTCGGAAAGAAGTGCTTGATATTTCGCCCGTTCTTTTTCCTCCTTTGCCGCGATATTGCCATCGGCTGGTGTCGAGAATTCAATCACGTAAATGATCTTGGTCTTTAGATGTTGAAGGACAATATCATGCTTCGTAGCACTGATACGTTGAGTGGTGGGAATGAGAAATTCCAGTAGATCTTACACTGATAATTCTCCACAACGGAATCGAGTTCCCCCTGGGCGTATGGCAAGAAGGGCAATAGTACAATACCATAGAAGTGCCTAAGATGATAATCTAAGACTTTTAGAGCCGCATTGTGTCTCTCTATATACACGTAGCGTGCATATTTTGAGCATCCACTGAGAACATGTCCAAGTGTTTCTGGCTCTTGCTTGCACGCTCGGCAGTTGGTATCGCCAACATGTACATTCATTATGCGCTCGCGGTAAACTAAGGTGTCTACAACGCCGTCTTGAAAGGCAAAAAGAAATCCCTCAGTCCCCGATCTCAATCCAGCAGATTTGAGAAACATGTTTGACAGACCCATCGAGAGCTTTTTGCTCTACGTATGATGCCGTAGAATTTACCATGAAGGGGTTTGTCAGCATGTTGTCTTAGTAGAAGCGTATGTTCTGCTTCCTGTACGCGACTTTGGAGCGCCAAAGGTGTTAGTGATGCTAGGCCATGTGTAGTGTCTCTGGAATCAAATGGGAAGCCAAGCTTCTCTGCGGCTCTTTCTGCGGCACGGTATAGAAACGCCGCAACATTGACGACTTCATGTTGATGTACGAGTCGCATACGAGAATCTTTGCTATTTAGAACTGAGCAGGCTGTAGCCAGAATCGTTCTTCGATGAAGACACTCTAAGCTTAGCAAGCCTCTACCCCCTTTATATCGAGGGAGGTATATTCGAGGTACGGAAAATCTAGGATGATGACTTCGATGGATTTTCATCATCTTGCGGATACTTCGGTCAAGTTGCTTCAACTCATCGACGTTCCATTTTACTGCACCAAACGTGTAGAGCAATATAGGAACAGCTAGCATATTGGTCGCCTGGATCTTATTCTTTTCAGATAATTCGGAAGCCCAAATTTTTCTGAGAATTTGGAGATACCTTTTTCCAAGGGCCGTTTTTAACTCACGTACATTTTGGGTTTCCGCTTGCGGTATTCCAAGATATGTATATGTTTCTCCATTACCCAGAAGTTGAATGGTATTTTCGCCTATGTGTTGAAAATCCTGATCATCACGCGATGATGTAGTTTCTAGTCTTCCTTGGTGTAGGTGGACGCAGGCACACTTGTCCTGTCCGAAGCTCATGCTAATCGCTTTAGAGTACCTATTTACCGCCTCTACAAGGATTTTAGGGTCCTCTTCCGAGGAAGCAAAGAGTTTAAGGTCGTCCATGTATAAAAAGTTGTTGACCTCATATTCTCTTCTGTTCGGCGGGCCACATAGGTATCCAGAGCTTTTGCCTCGGAGCACAATAGATAGAGGCAAGAGGGAGATGCAGAAAAGTATCGGACTTAGAGAGTCTCTTTGGAAGACCCCCCTCTTATATGGCGTAGGGATGTAGCGACCCCATCGCCCAAAAGCTCCGGCTCTTGCAGTCAGCCACGTTGCTTTGGGCTAGCTCCCCAATGCAACGAATTATGCGGTTACGCCACCAGTATCGCGCAGCGCCACCCACACTAGGCCTCTCTCGGGTGGAGGCCATGGTTCAGTTGGGAGTGGCAATAGGACCGAGCCGAGGCGACGACCAGGTAATGGCCCAAGACAAATGCGAGAACATCGATTTAAATGGTCGGACCAGCTCAGAAGGGACATCCTTACCTGTTGACAAAGAAGCTCAACGGCGCGAAGAGGATTCATACAGAGGTTACATGACCATTGGGTCATTATGCAACCGGAATATGCTCATAAAACGCCTCAGTATTTAAGAGATCAGGTATTCTCTTTGCGAAAAAATGGACACGAAACTCTTTATCAACAAGAAGAAGAGCAACATCCTCCAGCGAACATACCACCCGTTCCAGCAAGACCACCTTTGCAGATAGCCGATAATGCCAACATGAGAAGTAGGAGATCTATCCACCAAAAAGTCCTTCTCAGGATGGACAAATTGGCTGAAGGTAATACTGCTCTCCCCGATTTGCTCCCCGAAGATTTTAATCTCTGGAATCTGAACTGTCTAGTTCATGAGATGGCGGTCTCCCTGCTTAGCGACAATAGAAGTAACGATACTTCAGTACGTCTGAGTAAGACTCGCGAGCGTATTGCACAGCTTCAGTTTAAAATTGAAACGGCGAGACGACATGCATCAAATAGTCAGTGCGTGATCAGCATTGACGCAAAAAATAAGATCGCTTTCAACAACGAAACAGCGCCTTGAACGGCGTATAAATTGGATTCAGGAAAATTCCACCTTTTCTACTCATCCTTCCCGTCTGTTCAATAAAACGTCACGTGCTGTTAAAAATCCGCCTAGATGAGAAGAGATTCAAGTCTTCTGGAAGCAAGTTTATGGAGATACTTATCAGCTAAATGAAGACGCTTCAGATATATCACTATTTCGTAACTTTTGCCAAAGGCAAAGGTTACAATGTCCAGAGGAAAAGTGTCCGCTAATTACTGCTGAAGATGTGAAAAAAGTTATCGCTAGAACTAAGAACTTTTCAGCGCCAGGGCCAGATACAATCAACAACTTTTGGTGGAAGAAGTTCACTTGTACGAACCACCATCTAGCTCGTATATTTACTACTTTCTTAAACGGAGAACAACCCATCCCGCAGTGGCTAGTGGAAGGACGCATGGTATTGATCCCTAAGACCGGAGATTTGTCAAGTCCAAAGAACTACAGGCCCATAGCTTGTTTAAACACTAGCTACAAGCTATTCACTGGCATCCTCAAAGAAAGGATATTAACATCTGTCGAGCCGGTATGGAGTGCAATAGTTGAACAACGTGATGGCAAGAGAGGGCTGGCAGGTTGCAGGGGAACCTGTTAATAGACAGGTGTATTACCCAGGACGCGATCAGGTATCGACGAAATCAGTCCATGGCTTGGATTGACTACCGTAAGGCATTCGATAACACGAACCATGAGCTACTTAACATATTAAGCTCCTAGAGTGCCTGGAGGTGCATCCAAAAGTAGCGAGATGCATGAAAGAGCTTATGCTCTTGTGGCGGACAAGATTTGTCATAACATCTGACAAAAGACAAGTGACTACAAATCACACTTTATTGTTAAAATCTATGCTCCTTTCTTATGTATCATCTATAAATAATATCTCTCACAAAGTGAGACGCATATGCCTCGCACCTACGTGCCCCTCACAAAATTCGTCGCATATGCCTTGCACCATGCATGCATCCGCATGCCTTGCACGCGGTGCGATTAACATGCCCCGCACGTTTGCTATCTGGGCAGTTTTTACATTAAAAAAAAAATTAAAAGGAAAAGAAATAAAAATACCTTGTAAGAAACAAGAGTTTTCAATGTTGGAGTCAAAAAAATGTCAATAGTTAATGGTCAGATTTTAAAATAATTCTAAAGTGTGACTCCAATTCAAACTAATTATATAAAGGTGCAGTCCCATGTTGGCAGAAAACGTCGGCGTAAAGCAGAAACTCATGAGTGTGAAAGAGACGGACAGATCTATTTGTCTCTTTTACTCTAATGAGTTTCTGCTTTACGCCGACGTTTTCTGCCCACACGCGACTGCACCTTAACATCGTATCGTAGAAAAAAACCTCAAAAAATTGAAGAGGCTTTTACAGAGAGAGACTACATCTTAACTGAGAAAAAGAAAATCTTTATAATGTCTTAGGACAAACAACGAACATATGACAAAATAGACAAGAGAAATACATTAAGGCGGTAAATTGATTAATAAAGAATGAAGGCGTAAGTTAAAGGAATCGTAAATGAAAGCGCGCCAAAGAAACTGTATTTTAAATTGGTTTATGATTATTTTATCATACTCTGATATATTTTGTTGACATTCATAAATTCTGTCTGTACGTTAATCGAAATATTATGATATTTGTTTATAAAAATGGATTCTATTATTCTTCTTTTATAAGTACCCAGTTGGCACAAAATTTGGCGACGTCTTGACGACATCGTTACGACATCTTTACGACAACTTTACGACATCCTATGTCCATGTCGTTAAGATGTCTTTACGATATCGTAAAGACGTCGCACGATCTGACGATGTCTTTTCGACATCGTAAAGACATCTTAACGACATGGACATAGGATGTCTTCAAGTCGTCGCAAAGATATCGTAACGATGTCGTAAAGACGTCGTCAAATTTTGTGCCCACTGGGTATTTTTTTGTCTAGCCAGAATTTTAATATTGTTAAAATCAAAATCAAAGTAATGGTTTAAGTTCCAACGATGTTGTGATAGATCTGTATTAAAATTTCCAACTATACAGACAAATTTTCGGTATTATCAATATCTTTTTGATTAAGTAACAATTTTTTAAGAGTGTTTTGATTACTAAAATAAACATTCAAGTTAAATTTTTTAACGATCTTCTCAACCTTTCAGGGAGTCCTTGAACATATGGTAACGTAACTTTTACATCCGATTTTTTGTACGTGTCCCTACCGGAAATCTAGACGATTTCTAGATAAGATTGTCTAGCAGCAGATCATCTAGAATTGATCCCTTTCTAGATGATACTAGACGAATGCTAGACTCAAAAGGGTCGCAGGTAAAACTTACTAGATACCACTAGATGAATTCTAGACGAACCCTAGACAGGGCGGCCGCCATAAAATTTTCCTAGACTTTCTCTAGAGAAGCTGAGTCTAGAAAGTATATAAAAAAATGTAGATTTCCGGTAGGGTTCAATCCAATTATTTTTGTTACTGGAATCATTATAGATTTCATGAATTCGTTTTCGAATAATACTATTTATCAAAGGAAGAGGATAATTATTTTGAACTAATGTGATTTTAATCTGATCGAAATTTTCTTTCCTGAATTCGCGAACAAACTCATGAAATCTATAATGGTTCCAGTAAGAAAAATAACTCGATTGACACGTACAAAAAGCGGAACTGAAAGTTACGTTACCATATGTTCAAGCATTCTCTGAAAGATTGAGAAGATCGTTAACAAAATTTAACATAAATGTTCATTTTAGTAATTAAAACACTCTTAAAAAATGCTTACTTAATCAAAAAGATATTGATAATACCGAAAATTTGTCTGGAATTGTATATCTCATTAAATGTAATTGTTGTGAAAAAGTTTATATTCATGAAACAGGTAGAAGATTGAAAACTAGAGTTTCGGAACATAAAAGTGATTGTAGAGTTGGAAATTTTAATACAGGTCTATCACCACATTGTTCGAACTTGAACAATTACTTTGATTTTGATTTTAACAATATTAAAATTCTGGTTAGAGAAAAAAATACTTATAAAAGACGAATAATAGAATCCATTTTTATGAATAAATATCATAATATTTTGATTAACTTATAGACTAAAATTATGAATGTCAACAAAATATATCCAAGTATTATAAAATAATCATAAACCAATTTAAAATCAAGTTGCTTTGGCGCGCTTTCCTCATTTGCGATTCCTTTAAATGACGCCTTTATTCTGTATTAATGAATTTACCGCCTTAATGTATTTCTCTTGTCTGCGTTGTCATATGCTCGTATTTTGTCCTAAAACATTATGAAGATTTTGTTTTTCTCAGTTAAGTTGTACTCTCTCTCTCGCTCTCTGTAAAAGCCACTTCAATTTTTTGAGGCTTTTTTCTACGATACTTTTTTTATTGTTATACCATTAAGCCATTTTCCTTTCGGAGTAGGCTTAACTTGCTCGTTTGGAAAATAGTAGTGTGTAGATGGGTATATAGGTATAAGGTGGATAGGGATGTAGGTGTAAGGTATAGATATTTTAGATTGATCTAGAATCATTTCTTCATTTTCTACGACACGATGTTATACAATTGATTTTAAATTGGAGTAACACTTTAGAATTATTTTGAAATTTGACCATTAACTGACGGGCCGAGAGTAAAAGCGGTGTAGAATTAGTAGAGGAGCGAAAGCGAATTTGAAAAGCTTCAGCGCAACAACGGTTTGAATGAGCGTCAGAGGGAAAGCGGATTGAAATACGTTAAGGGCAGAAACGGCTTAGACGCCTAAACCGTTTCTCCTCGCGGCCGAAACTCAAGCCGTTTTTCCCTGTAGTCTCGTGGAAACAGTATCTCCAGACAGAGGCTCCAGAAAGTGGGATTTTTCAGCCCCCACCACGTTCCCATCTGGGAGCAATACATGCAAACGTAGCGTGTCCGTGAGGGCCGGTCCACAATGAGAGTCGTAAGCGTCGACGTTCGAACGTATATGCGTATTTGACGTCATACGCACGTTGTTGCCAATTATCCGAGCAGTTTCGCCGTTTCGCATTTTTCGTTTTCTCGCTGCGACCGTTGGTAACAACGTGCGTATGACGTCAAATACGCATATACGTTCGAACGTCGACGCTTACGACTCTCATTGTGGACCGGCCCTGAGACGGCTCTGTTACGCGTTCCGTCGGCCATCCTCGTGTAAAGCCGAAAGTGCACGAGGAACCCGTGGCTCGGACCGAGCTCGCTCGAGTCGGACTTCGGAGTCGCTCGACTTCACGATTCGGTTTCGTTGGCTTGTTGACTATTACGAGGTTTGGGTTGATTTTTGTTTTCAAAAATTCACACCTAAACGAAAGACTTCAAATACATGTAATGAAGTCTTGAAATATTTAATGATTATGTCTCACAGGAATGTATATGGGATTTGAAGGTTAGGTTAATAATATCTATCACTTTCAAGTGGTTTCATTTTTTATTATTTACGTTTTATTTTTCAATCGATTTTAAATATTGCAAAGTTAGAATGATAATAAATAATTATTATTTTCAATTTATTGAATTAATCAACATTTTTACTATGTACTTACCTCTGATAATTTCCTTACTTTTCATGCTATTTTAGGCTATAATCACAATTTAGTGGATTTTAAGAGAAAAAGCCGAAAAATTATTAACTTGACCTTATATGCTTTCCTAATATACAAAAACTATATAAAACCTTCAATGTTTTAAAATATTTATCTCAACATTACAAAATTTATTTTTTACACTTTTATTTTAATTGTGAAATAATTGTAATTGGAAATTAATTGTACATAATATTGTAAAATAAATTTAAGAAAATTTATTTTATAAATAAATATCTCATGATTTTTTACGGACAAAACAATTTTAAAGGTAAGTCTTTGTAGTATTTTAATAACTAATGCACATGTTTTCAGAATATTTTTCCTGGATTCTGCCCTCATAGGTTCAAACATGGTACAAAAAACCATCGTGAAATTTCAAATGAAAACTGTACTCTGTATAAATTAATTTTGAAAATGAAAAATATTGATACCTTTTATAAATATTCTTAAATTTTATTTGAATATAATACACATTCATTTTTATTTAAAAAATTCTTGTAAATAGTTGGTCATTTTTCTAATTTTATGACATTTTTGTACCATGTTCGACCTAAGGGAATAGATTTCAGGAATGAAATTATAAAAATATCTCAATTAGTTAGTGTTTGGTTGATAATTATATTTTTTGTTGAAATTTTTATTTCACATATCTGAAATATTGAAAAAGTTTGTGAAATTTGGTCAAGAATCCTATATAAAAATTATATTTATATATAAGCTTAAAATGAGCAGAAAAAAAAGTTAAAAAATAAACAGTTATTCGAAATTTTTATTTTGCACACAAAAATATTTTTCACCTTAAATTATAATTTTGTTGGCATTTTTCTTTTTTCTTCATTAAAAAATTTTTTTATTTGAAAATTTATTTATTTCGTTGAAATTTAATTCTTTGAAGGTTGATTTCAACTGTTTTTAATTAAAAATTAGAATTTTTTCATTGAACAAGCATTCACAACATTTTTCGTTGAAAATTCAGCTTTTTTGATTGAAAATTCAACTGTTTAGTTCAAACTTATATTTTTTGTTGAAATTTTGATTGACATACAGAAATATTCTTTCCATGCTATTTTAGGCTATAATCACAGTTCTTGGGATTTTAAGAGAAAAAGCCGAAAAATTATTACTTTGAACTCATATGCTTTCTTAATATATAAAAACTTTATAAGATCTTCAATGTCTTAAAATATTTATCTCAACATTACAAAATTTAGTTTTTACAATTTTATTTTAATTGTGAAATAATTGTAATTAGAAATTAATTATGAATAATTGTAAAATAAAAAAAAATGTATTTCATTAAGAAATATCTCATGATTTTTAAAGGACAAACCATTTTTAAAGGTAAGTCTTTGTAGTATTTTAATAACTAACGAACATATTTTCACAATATTTTTCCTCGATGCTGCCCGGATAGGGTCAAACATGGTACAAAAAACCGTGGTGGAATTTCATATAAAAACTGTACTCAAGAAATAAACAGTTATTCGAAATTTTTATTTTGCATACAAAAATATTTGTTGCCTTAAATTATAATTTTGTTGAAATTTTTCCATTTTCTTCATTAAAAAATTTGTTGATTTGGAAATTTATTCATTTGGTTCATTAAAATAGCAATTATTATATTTTTTGTTGGAATTTCGATTGACATACAGAAATATTCAAAAATCATTGAAAATTTTCTTAAGAATCTTAAGAAAATTATATTTATACCTATAACCTCGAAAATAAATAACTTAAGGAATAAATAGTTATTCCAAATTTTTATTCTGTATTAAAAAATAAGGTTTGCCTTAAATTATAATTTGGTTTTAATGATGGTGTGGAAATGAGTTTAATTAAAAAATGTGTGGGATTTTCTAAAAAACAACTGCATGAATTTCTGACCTTTCTTAATTTTATTTTTTGAGTGTATTTGAATTTTATTCATGTTTAGGAAAAATAATTTGAAAGGCAAGTCTTCATAGTATTTTACTAAATAATGAAGATATTTTTATAATGTCATTCCTGAAATCTATTCTCTAAGGTCAAACATGGTACAAAAATGTCGTAAAATGTAAAGAATGGCCAACTATTTACCATAATTTTTCAAATAAAAATCAATGTGTATCATATTCAAATAAAATTTAGGAATATTTATAAAAAATATTAAAATTTTTCATTTTTAAAATTAATGTATACAGAGTACAGTTTTTATTTAAAATTCTACGACGGTTTTTTTTACCATGTTTGACCCTAGGGCAGAATCCCGGAAAAATATTCTAAAAATATGTTCATTAGTTATTAAAATACTACAAAGAATTACCTTCAAAATTGTTTTGTCTTTTTAAAATCATGGGATATTTCTTTATAAAATCAATTTCGTTGAATTTATTTTACAATTATTTACAATTAATTTCCAATTAAAATTATTTTAGAATTAAAATAAAATTGTAAGAATAAATATAAATATGAGTTTTCTAAGATTATTGACAACAACTTCGAAATATTTTCTAAGATTTCAGGTATTTCAAATTAAAATTTGAAAAAAAAAACATTGTAAGGGAATAGTTTAATTTTTAGGCAAAAAGGGTTAATTCTCAACGAAAAATGTGATAGTTGCTATTTCAATAGAAAAAAAAATTTTTTTTATAAAAAACGGTTGAATTTACCTTTAAAAAAATAAATTTTCAAGTAAAAACGATTCTTAGTCAAGAAAAAAGTAAAATTACAACCAAATTATGATTAGAGGCATAAAATAATTTTTAATACAAAATAAAAATTTCGAATAACTATTTATTCTTTAAGTTATTTATTTTTGAGGTTATAGGTAAAATATAATTTTCCTGAGATTCTTAAGAAAATTTTCAATGATTTTTGAATATTTCTGTATGTCAATCAAAATTCCAACAAAAAATATAAGTTTTAGCTAAACAGTTCAATTTTCAACCAAAAAAGATGAATTTTCAACAAAAGATGTAATAATTGCTATTTTAATGAACCAAATGAATAAATTTCCAAATCAACAAATTTTTGAATGAAGAAAATGGAAAAATTTCAACAAAATTATAATTTAAGGCGAAAAATATTTTTGTATGCAAAATAAAAATTTCGAATTTCGGGCAGCATCGAGGAAAAATATTCTGAAAATATGTTCGTTAGTTATTAAAATACTACAAAGACTTACCTTTAAAATTGGTTTGTCCTTTAAAAATTATGAGATATTTCTTTATGAAATAAATTTTTTTAAATTTATTTTACAATTATTCAGAATTAATTTCTATTTACAATTATTTCACAATTAAAATAAAATTGTAAAAACTAAATTTTGTAATGTTGAGATAAATATTTTAAGACATTGAACGTCTTATAAAGTTTTTATATATTAAGAAAGCATATGATTTCAAAGTAATAATTTTTCGGCTTTTTCTCTTAAAATCCCAAGAATTGTGATTATAGCCTAAAATAGCATGGAAAGAAAGTTAATTATCAGATATGAGTACACAGTAAAAATTTTGATTAATTTAATGAATTTCTAAGATTTCAGATATTTGAAATTGAAATTTGAACAAACAAAAAAAACATTTTCAAACGAATAGGTTAATTTTTAGGCAAAAAAGATTAATTCTCAACGAAAAATGTGATAATTGCTATTTCAATTTAAAAAAATTATTTTAAATAAAAAACGGTTCAATTTAACAATAAAAAAATGAATTTTCAACATAATAAATAAATTTTCAAGCAAAAACGATTTTTAGCCAAGAAAAAAGGAAAATTACAACCAAATTATAATTTGGGGCAAAAAATAATTTTTAATACAAAAGAAAAATTTCGAATAACTATTTATTCTTTAAGTTATTTATTTTTAAGGTTGTAGGTAAAATATAATTTTCCTGAGATTCTTAAGAAAATTTTCCAAGATTTTTGAATATTTCTGTATGTCAATCAAAATTTCAACAAAAAATATAAGTTTGAACTAAACAGTTGAATTTTCAATCAAAAAAGCTGAATTTTCAACGAAAAATGTTGTGAATGCTTGTTCAATGAAAAAATTCTAATTTTTAATTAAAAACAGTTGAAATTAACCTTCAAAGAATTAAATTTCAACGAAATAAATAAATTTTCAAATAAAAAAATTTGTTAATGAAGAAAAAAGAAAAATTCCAAGAAAATTATAATTTAAGGTGAAAAATATTTTTGTGTGCAAAATAAAAATTTCGAATAACTGTTTATTTTTTAACTTTTTTTTCTGCTCATTTTAAGCTTATATATAAATATAATTTTCATATAGGATTCTTGACCAAATTTCACAAAATTTTTCAATATTTCAGATATGTGAAATAAAAATTTCAACAAAAAATATAATTATCAACCAAACACTAGCTAATTGAGATATTTTTATAATTATATTCAATTATTATATTATATTCAAATAAATTATTATATTAAGTATTACAAGTATTATTAAGTATTATATTCAAATAAAATTTAAGAATATTTATAAAAGGTATTAATATTTTTCATTTTCAAAATTAATTTATACAGAGTACAGTTTTCATTTGAAATTTCACAATGGTTTTTTGTACCATGTTTGAACCTATGAGGGCAGAATCAAGGAAAAATATTCTGAAAACATGTTCATTAGTTATTGAAATACTACAAAGACTTACCTTTACAATTGTTTTGTCCGTAAAAAATCATGAGATATTTATTTATAAAATAAATTTTGTTAAATTTATTTTACAATATTATTTACAATTAATTTCCAATTACAATTATTTCACAATTAAAATAAAAGTGTAAAAAATAAATTTTGTAATGTTCATATAAATATTTTAAAACATTGAAGGTTTTATATAGTTTTGGTATTATTAGGAAAGCATATGAGGTCAAGTTAATAATTTTTCGGTTTTTTCTCTTAAAATCCACTAAATTGTGATTATAGGCTAAAATAGCATGAAAAGCAAGGTAATTATCAGAATTAAGTACATATTAAAAATGTTGATTAATTCAATAAATTGAAAATAATAATTATTTATTATCATTCTAACTTTGCAATATTTAAAATCGATTGAAAAATAAAACGTAAATAATAAAAAATGAAACCACTTGGAAGTGATAGATATTATTAACCTAACCTTAAAATCGCATATACATTCCTGTAAGACATAATCGTTAAATATTTCAAGACTTCATTACATGTATTTGAAGTCTTTCGTTTAGGTGTGAATTTTTGAAAACAAAAATCAACCCAAACCTCCGAATAGCCAACAAGCTGGTCTACACAGCATGTAACAGAGCCGACTCACCGACAAGCTACGTTTGCATGTGTCGCTCCCAGATGGGAAAGTGGTGGGGGCCGAAAATTCCCATGTTCTGGATGGGTTGGGACTGTGGGTAAAAGCGGCTTGAGTTCAGACTGGGAGCCAAAGCGGGTTGAAGTCCAAAACCGTTTTTCCCCGCGGAATAATTTCAGTTCGTTTCTACTCTGACGCTCAATCATTCCTTTTCCACTCCCATACCTTTTTCAAGTCTTCTTTGCGTTGACACGAAAACTGAAACCGCTTCTCTTCTGCAACTCATTTTGCACCGCTTTTACTCTCAGCCCGTCAACTATTGACCTATTTTTGACTCTAAAATTGAAAACTCTTGTTTCTTACTAGATACTAATCACAGGTATTTTGATTTCTTTTACTTTTAATTTTTTGTAAAAAAAAGGTAAAACCTGTTGTTATTTATATATTATTTATTTAGATTCTTTGAAGAAGGCAAAAAATGATAGGCGACACGCCAGTATGATTAATAAACGAAGACCTACAAAATACTTAGCAATACAGTATTTAGATATGGTTTATGGTGTGCGTAAGCTCAGTGATGGCAGCGTTATGATTGGTTATAAACCTTTTAGTTTTGAGGGACAATATATTCGTGTTAATGGTAAACAGTATCTGAAAACCGTTGGTCTGCTTGAACTACTGTTTAGAAAAACGCCCGAAGAGTCATCTGTAAGCATTGCTGATATAAACAATTATAAGGAAATATTTATTGCTACAATTGCACACAAGAAGCGGTACAGCCCAACTCAACCTATTCGTACCAGCCGAGATATCAAGTATAAGAACTTTATTGCAAAAATGTTCAACGTATCACGCAGACGATCCTCAACTAGTAGAGGTACCCTACCACAGTATATGGTAGCAAGAAAAAATGTAAAGGCTGACTACATCTACTGGGACGACCCTAACGAACTAGTTGATCCTCTTCGTCTACTTCTAGCGTCTCAGGCAGCAGGCAACCCGAGTGACAGCAATTGAATTATATCAATCATTGAGGAACTGCGCAGTGGAAGTCATAGATCAGGATTTTGGATACATCAAGCTCCGAAAGCCCAACATAGATTGGTTGATTGAATAAGACTTCAGTTTTCCTCAATTCAATGGCCACAAGATTTTCACTAAATATTGCTCGGCTGTGGAAATTTGGTTTGGCTATGAGAGTTTCAGCTCCATATCTACCCTCTCACTTTGTCACGAGTTTCGCATTAACATGTTTTCGTACGTTCTCCATTGTTTTCCCATAAACTGCATTATTCATCAATTTAAACAGGTTGTTTTCAAATTCATTCTTAGCGTTTGTTCTGAGGTTATTATTGAGATCAATATATTCCTTAAACCATGTATATTAATTAAATTTAATAACTCTTTGAATTTTGACAAGTTTCAGACCATTAGTTAATGCATGTATGAGAGCCCGGTAATGGAGAACGGACTTTTGTTTCGGTAGGGGAGTAGTTAGGAGCTTCTCCTGGCTTGACCCGGGTAGTTTCGAGTGTTCCGGACAGAACGGCAAGTCATTATGTGCATCATGGAGTTCGGCTGGGTAATATAAATCTACTTCTAGTACGTAACCAATGGGTGAATCATACAGGCTGTTTGCATCGAAATAAATTATGTAAATTATCTCCCTATTTTAGTTGAAACACAACAGGTATGGTCCGCGAATCTTAATATTCTAGGTTGCAATGTTCGTGCGCTCCCATTGGTTCTCTACAACTCTCAATAGTTTAAAAACTATTCATCGTACAACACTTTGTCAAAGTAGTTTTTTGTTCAGTTTTGTACAAGGAATATGTACGCACAAGGAATATGATGAGTTTAGGATCACCCTGTATATGTGGATACGATATGCATTCTTTACTGCTTATCCGGGTCAGAAACGGCTATTATCGAGCTTGTAATAATTAAAAATATCGAATATTTTGTGAATCTTACGATTGTATGTCAGTTTATTCATATAAATGCGCGAACACAGGGCATTTTTTCATTTGGTCTATATTGAGCACGTATGTGGATACAATATTCATTATTGCTGCTTATCCGGATCAGAAATAGCCATTTTTTAGCCTCTAATAGTTGCAAATATAGAATATTTTGTGATCAGACATAGCCATTTTTTAGCCTCTAATAGTTACAAATATCGAATATTTTGTTTCAGACTATCGGTCACTTTAACATGAATGCGCAAACACAGGATGTTTTTCCATTGGTTCTATATTAAGCACGTATATATATGTGGATGCAATATGCATTTTTTACCTCTTATCCGGATCAGAAATAGCCATCTTTGAGCTTGTTTTAGTTAAACATATCCAATATTTTTAGAATTTTACGATTTTCTGTCACTTTAACATGAATGCGTGAACACAGGACATCCCAATGGGCACAAAATTTGACGTCTTTACGACATCGTTATGGGATGTTTATGATGACTTTAAGACATTCTATATCCAAGTCATTAAGATGTCTTTACGATGTTGAAAAGACATCGTCAGATCGTACGACGTCTTTACGATATCGTAAAGACATCTTAACGACATGGACATAGGATGTCGTAGAGTTGTCATGAAGATGTCGTAACGATGTCGTGAAGACGTCGCCAAATTTGTTGGCCACTGGGATTTTACCATTAGGTCTATATTAAGCTCGTATATATGTGGATACAATATGCATTATGTACAGCAGCTTATCGCGACATTAGAAGAGTATATCGAAGGCCAATCCAATCTGTCAATTATTTCAAGAGTTATCGTGATAACAGACTAAAAATCTACGGACAGATACACACACAGACAGACACATTCGCGAAAATCTGTTTTTGGGTTCAAAAGTTCTCAAAATGTGGATATTTGACAAAAACGGTGGTGGGTCACATGTTACACAAATCAAAATGCCTACAAAATACCAGTTTTTTTTTAGTCATGTGGGGTACGTCGTCGCCCCCCGCGGCTGGGTCCCCGGCTGCGCCCCTGAGTTCCCAGTCCGCCACTGCTTACGGACAAAGGGCCTCCTGCTTAAGGCTGCTGGAACGGGGTGCACAAGAATGGCGAAATCTGTCAACCACTCAAAACTTGCCAATAACCTACGATAATTTGGCTTTGAAGTTTTAAAAATGCACTTTAAAACTTTTTTAGACCCCGGAAGGGGTTTCACAGTGGCGAGAGTGAGAGTGAAATAGTGTAGCAACGACGTGAAGTATGAAGGAAGCCTACTGCCAGCTGATGAGGTGATAGCTCGACCGTACTAGATCGTTCTACGAAAATTAGGCATTTTCACTTCATAGTCAGCTAACTTCACTTCATTAACTGCTGAGGAGAAAACAATGGATCAAATGCATGGGATTCAGTCCATTTTTGCCCTATTTTGTTAATATCATCGTAAAAACTAATTTTTTCTACAGTATGTCCACATATTTAAAATACATATATATATTTTCGGATTCCTTGTGAAAAAATGAACAGAAAATGATCAATAAAAAAATTTGATTAAATGCACAATTACCGAGTAATTAGCAATTAAAGATTAACCAATCAAATAAATAAGTTAGATAGCCGACAGTCCATATGTCATCGCTAAGAGTGTGTGAGGGCACAGTCCCATGGAGGTAGATTAGTAGAATAGTGGAACAGTTTTGACCAATGAGGTGACTGCGTATAATTTCCCCTCCGTCTATTTTTGCAGGAGGCTTTCACTCTTTGGTGCAACTTCACACTTAAACGAGATTCGTAAATTGAAAAGTAACTTTTTCGTGGCAACCAAGTTAGAAAACATTGCTCAACGAGTTAATTCACGGAATTCCACGGAATTCAGGAAATTCACGGAATTTATGGAATTCACGGAATTCACGAACTTCAAAAAATTCGTGGAATTCAGACTGTCGGTACCAGTAAAAAACATTTTCGGTACAGGTAAAAAAAAAATACCGGTACCGACAATTTTTTTTACCGGTTTTTGAACTGTACATGAAATTCAAGGAATTCAAGGAGCTCACGAAATTTAAGGAATTGATGGAATTTATGGAATTGACGGAATTCTAAGAATTCTCGGAATTCACGAAACTCAAATCATTCGTGGAACTCACACTGTCGGTACCCGTAAAAAAATTGTCGGTACCAGTAAAAAAAATTAACGATATCGGCCTTCATGTAATTCACAGAATTCACGGAATTCAGGGAATTAACAAAATTCAAGCAATTCACGAAATTCACCCCTTCCAACAGCATGTGGCGGCTGGATGGTACCCCTGTAACTGGTCGCAGAAATAATGTTGGTCAAACCCCTACCCCTTTCGAACACTTCATGGGGGCGGGAAGGCAACCCTGTGTCTGGTCACAGGAATAATGTTGGTCAAAGCTCGATCCCTGCATCTCTCTGATTCGTCTTCTGGGATTAATCACAAAAATAAGTTCAGTTCTACCACCAACCTTTTCTAATTTTTTTTAGTCTGCGACATCGACTAGCAAGATTGCACCGGCGTTGCATACAGAACCTTTTAAATACTATAAATTCTTCCGAATTCTCCGAATTTTGATACAATCATTGCAGTGTTTCTAATTCTTTCACAATTAGTCTAGTTAGTCGACTGCTAGGCTAGCAGTGAATTAATATGTACTTGTTAATTGATTCCCTTAGAATTCTCACGAATTTTGTAGAATTCTCTTCAAAATGTTTTTTTATTAATTTGAAGAGTTTTTAATACTTTTCAACCTATGAGAATACAGATTAAATTATTTGAAATTTAAAGATTTTTAAATTCCCCAAATTTCTCTGAATTCGCTGAATTCTACTAAATCCATCGCAAGTTTCGTAAGTCTTACCCAATAAGTCAAGTTAAATCAACGGCCTAGCTACCAGTGAATGAAGATGTACTCGTCTTTTGAATTCCGCAAAGTTGTCACGAACTATGTGGAATACCTTCCAACACTTTAGAATTAATTTAAAGAATTTTAAATACTTTTCACGCTATTAAAATACGCAATCAGTAGTTTAGAATATGTAGAAAGACTCATAAATCCTATAAATTCTTCAGAATTTTTCTGAATTCTAATAAAATCAAAGCACTATTTCTAATTATTTCTCAATTAATCAAGTTAGGGAGTCGGCGTAGGTACGACTGACGGAAGATGTACCCTTTATTTGAATTACACGCGATTCTATCAAATTCTGTAGAAATACATTCAATACTTTTGAATTAATCAAAAGATTTTTGAATACTTTTCAAGCTACGATAATACATATTGAATTATTTGTAATTGAAAGGCTCATAAATTTTACGAATTCCTGTGAATCCTTCAGGGTTCTACTAAACCATAGCACTATTCCTAATTCTTTCCAAAATTTTAAAAACTTTGAAGCAATGAGAACAAACATTGAATTCTTTAGAATTTAAAAACATTCAGTCTTGCTTTTTATAACCGAAAATAAGGAACTGGCTTTGATAGACATTTTCAATCGTTCTTTCTCCAAGTTTTTGCAGTATTTTTTCGACTGGAGACTTCAAAAATGCGTGTTCTTTTTTAACGGAAGAAGTTCACGACCTTTTAGAAAAGTGTGAACTGTTTAAAATTTGATATCTTTGATTTTATAAGCGAAAATAATCAATTAGCTTTGACAGACATCATCAACCGTCTTCTTCTCAAGTTTTTTCAGTAGTTTTTCGTATGCAGAGTCCAATCAAGGGAGCCTGGTTTTGACGAGAGGCACTTACGAGCTTCAAAAAAATTGTTAAGTATTTAAAATTTACAATCTTCTCTCCAAATCTGAATCAGTGATAAGTCACTGATTGTCAGTGAAATCTCACCGATTCAAATAGCTAGAATCCGATCACTGACAACCAGTGAAAAGTTACTTATTCATTCAGTGAAACTTTAACTTTTGAGAGTTGGCAGCACTGCACCACGTCAATTTAGCAGTCATAATAAAATAAGATTTTAGTAGATTCAATTAAATAATCACAGTAAATCTTAAAATCCATAAATGTGATCAAATATTAAAAAATGTGAAAAGATTTGATGCTTCTAAATGACAAAAAACCTCACATATTTCTTTACTTTCAAGATTCGACTGTCATATACACACCCGTCAATGAAGTACTTTTTATACGAGTTAGAGTATATTTTTCCCGCAGTAAATTCAGCACACTTACAGCCCGAAAATTCAAAAATTTATTTCTCAAACAAATTATTTTTGCTACATAAGTAAAAGAATAACAACAACGCTTTACTTTAAAACTTAAAGGTTATGTCTCACATGATTTACTCTGGTGTTACTGAATTGATTAGTGGAAAGTCCGGAATCACTGATAAATCAGTGAAATGTCCAACTACTATTTCAATCAGTGAATTTTTCACTGATTTATATTTAGAGAATTTCTTTATGTAACCGAAAATAAGTAACTGGCTTTGATAGACATTTTCAATCATCTTTTCTCAAGTATTTTCAGTACACTGAGCAAACAAAAATTTGGATCCAAAGAAATACATTTCTTTGATTGCATTCATTTGAGTCAAAAAAAACCGTTTACTTAATTGTACTGAATATTGTTTAAAAGCAACAAACTCGTGTATTGATTCAAAGAAATAATTTCCTTGGGCGCCATTTCTTTGAAGTAAAGAAATATTTATTGGCTTCAGAATATGAGATAATTAACTCAAGGAATTTATATCTTTAAAACTAAGAACCTAGTTTCCTTTAATCTTGCTTACGCATCCAAAGCAATATTTTTTTAGTTCAATATATTTGAGCCTTTGAAATACAAAATATTTTATTTGAAGTAAGTAACTCATCGAGGCGTGAAACAAATATTTTGGTTTGTTTGAATCAAATAAATATTGACATAAATGAAAGCAATATTTATTAAGTGAAAGCGATATTTCTTTCATATAAGGGTATTGATACTGTTATTCTCATAGAACGTGTCATTAGTCGAATAAAGTAATTTGTTCACTTAAGTAATAATTTATTCACTTGGAATATATGTTTCTTTTAATAAATAGAGTGAAGCGATTTATGTCCAATAAACATTTCCTTCAAGTGAAGAAATATATTTTTGAAATCACTTCATACAGCATTCGTTCGAAAAAATATTTTTGTAAAATTCTTTATTTGCACCGAGTAGTTCAGACATATTCCGCCAGGTGCGCAACATTTATAGTCTCACAATAGAAATGGATTCTCCAGTCTTTAAGTTAGCCATACATTTTCACCGTAGACATAATCTAAAATATGTGATGATTGGTGTTTATCAGTCTTCCTAAGCATTGGTCAGTTAGTCAGTTGGCCTGCTTAGGTTTTGTACTTTAACTATTCAAAATTGTTAAACAACAGGAAAACTTTTTCTGTTTGAATAAATTGTTCTTTGAATCAATTAATATTTCATCAACTCTGTGACGCCTTATTTTGAAACAACATGCCGTATTTTAGAAACAAATAGATATTTATTGCCGTTGAAAAAAATTTTTTCGTTGCAAAGAAATGTTTATTTTACCAAAAAAAAACGCTTATTTGAATCAAAGAATCATCTATTTGGTTAAAAAAAACTTTTACTCAGTCCGAGTTAAATTTATTTGTATGTAATAATTATCTTCTTGAACTTACACCATACTTCTTTACATAACGGAACTCACCTATTATATCAAATACTTATTTGTTAGAGTCAATAACAAATCTATCTCGCTAAACGAATATTTTACAGTGTCAAGTAAGTATTTTTCTGCCTTAAGCATTGCGTTTCTTAGATCCAAAGAAAACATTTCTTTTATCTGAAGAAATATTTCTTCAGCCATATTCTGCTCTACCATTTATTTGAATCAAAGAAATTTCCTTTGATTCAAATAAGTTTTTTTTTTCAGTGTAGTGTTTTGACTGGAGAATCCAAACTAGCGCGTTATTTTTTGACGGGAGATTTTTACGAGCTTCTAGAAAAGTGTGAATTGTTTAAAATATACTATCTTGGTTTTCATAAGCGAAAATAAGGAACTAGTTTTGACAGACATCAACAATAGTCTTTTACCCAATTTTTTCAGTAGTTTTTCGTCTGTAGAATCCAATGAAGAGAGACTGCTTTTGATGGGAGACACTCACGAGCTTAAAAAATTGCTTATTATTTAAAATTTACAATCTTGGCTTTTGTAACCGAAAAGAACTAACTAGCTGTGAAAGACATTTGCAATCGTTGAAAACGTATATCAAAGCTAGTTCCTTATTTTCGCTTATAAAAACCAAGATAGTAAATTTTAAACAATTCGCACTTTTCTAGAAGCTCGTAAACATCTCCCGTCAAAAAATAACACGTTTATTTGGATTCTCCAGTCGAAAAACTACTGAAAAAACTTAGGAAAAAGACGACTAGAAATGTCTATCAAAGCCAGTTTCTGATTTTCGGTTACAAAAAGCAAGATTGTAAATGTTAAATACCAAGCAATTTTTTTTAAGCTTGTGAGTGTCTCTCATCAAAACCAGGCTCTCTTCATTGGATTCTGCAGACGAAAAACAACTGAAAAAACTTAGGGAAAAGACGATTGAAAATGTCTATCAAAGCTAGTTCCTTATTTTCGGTTATAAAAAGCAAGACTAAATGTTTTTAAATTCCAAAGAATTCAGTGTTTGTTCTCATTGCTTCAAAGTTTTCAAAAATTCTTCAAGTGAATTCAGAACCTTTGAGGGGAATTCTACGGAATTCGAGAGAATTCCGCAGAATTCAAATAACGATTATATCTTCATTCAGCGGTAGCCAAGCCGTCGAAATAACTTGACTAATTTGGAAAGAATTAGGAATAGTGCTATGGTTTTAGTAGAATCCTGAAGAATTCAGGGGAATATGTAGAGTTTATGAGCCTTTCAATTACGAATAATGCAATATGTATTATCGTAGCTTAAGAAGTATTTAAAAATGTTTTGAATAATTTAAAAGTATTGAATGTATTTCTACAGAATTTGACAGAATTGTGTGTAATTCAAATAAAGGGTACATCTGCCTTCAGTTGTACCTACGCCGACTCTCTAACTTGACTAATTGGGAAATAATTAGGAAAAGTGCTATGATTTTATTAGAATTCAGAACAATTCTGAACAATTTATAGGATTTATGAGTTTTTCTACATATTCTAAACTGTTGACTGCGTATTTTCATGATGTGAAAAGTATTTAAAATTCTTTAAATTAATTCTTAAGCGTTGGAAGGTTCACTGGTAGCTAGGCCGTCGTCTTAACTTGGCTTATTGGGTAAGACTCACGAAATTTGCGATGGATTTTTGTAGAATTCAGCGAATTCAGAGAAATTTGGATAATTTAAAAATCTTTATATTTAAAATAATTTAATCTGTATTCTCACATGTTGAAAAGTAATCAAAGCTCTTCAAATTAATACAAAAAACATTTTGAAGTGAATTCTACAAAATTCGTGAGAATTCTGCGGGATTTAATTAACAAGTACATCTTCATTCACTGCTAGCTGCAGTCGACTAACTAGACTAATTGTGAAAGAATGAGAAACACTGCAATGATTGTATAAAACTTCGGAGAATTCGGAGGAATTTACAGAATTTGAAAGGTTATGTATGCAAAACTGATGCCGGTAAAAAAAAAAAATTGTCGGTACCGGTAAAAAAAAAGTTGTCAGTACCTGTAAACAAAATTGTCGATAGAGCTTAAACTGCCGGCAAAAATATTTAAAAATTTATTTTTCTCCTATGTGTTTATGGCTACTGTTTGATCCTCAATATCGGCCATCTTGCTAGTTGACGTCACAGACCAAAAAAAATTAGAAAAGGTTAGGGGTAAAACTGAACTTATTTCTGTGATTGATCACAGAAGACGAATTAGAGAGATGCAGGGACAGGGCTTTGACCAACATTATTTCTGCGACTAGTCACAGGGGTGCCTTGCGCCCCCAAGAGATATTGGAAAGAGGTAGTTGTTTGACCAACATTATTTCTATGACCAGTCACAGGGGTGCCTTCCAGCACCCACGAAGTGTCGGAAAGGGGAAAGGTTTGACCATCATTAATTCTGTGTCCAGTCACAGGGACACCATCCAGCCGCCACGAGCTGTTGGAAGGGGTGAATTTCATGAATTCCTTGAATTTCGTTAATTCCCTGAATTCTGTGAATTTCTTGAATTTCGTGCATTCAGTGAATTCCTTGAATTTACGGTTCAAAAACCAGTAAAAAAAAATTGTCGGTACCGGTAATTCCATGAATTTCGTGAATTCTGTGAATTCCGTGAATTCCATCAATTCCATAAATTCCATGTGTTCCGTGAATTCCATGAATTCCATGAATTCCGCGAAATCCATGAATTCTTTGAATTCCGTGAATTTCGTCAACTCCGTTAATTCCATGAATTCCGTGAATTCTTTGAATTCCATGAATTCCGTGAATTCTTTGAATTCCATGAACTCCTTGAGTTCCATGAATTCCTTAAATTCCGTAAATTCCATAAATTCCTTGAATTTCTTGAATTTCATGTACGGTTCAAAAACCGGTATTGACAATTTTTTTACCCCTACCGACAGTTTATACACTTCGTATTTAAAAGTCTTGAAAATCTAAATAATTCAATGTATTCAAAAGTGTTCAGGGTAATTCAAAAATGTTAAAGTAATTATTTCTACAGAACTAGAAGGAATTCTGCGGAATGCTACGAATTCAGGAGGATTCTACACGCATGCATTTTAATTAACTCGTCGAGCAATGTTTTCTAATTTGGTTGCTACGAAAAAGATACTTTTTAATTTTCGAATCTCGCTTACGTGTGAAGTTGCACCAAAGAGTCAAAACCTCCTACAAAAATAAACGGAGGGGAAATTATACGATCTGAACTTGTATTCTCACACACTCTTAGCGATGGTACATGGACTGTCGGCTATCTAACGCATTTTTTTGATTGGATAACCTGTAATTGCTAATTACTCAGTAATTATGCATTTAAAGACATTTTTTTATTTATCACTTTCTACTCAGTTCTTCACAAGGAATCAGAAAATATAAATATGTATTTTGAATACATGGACACCCTGTATATAAGTGTATGGAAAAATAGTTTTTATTTTTTAAGAACTATTTAATGAAATAATAAAATCATAATAATTATTATTCATTATGAAGATATTACAAAAATGAAGTTTTGTCCCCTGTTTTCCCCTCAGCACTCAACGAAGTGAAGTTAGTTAATGATTGAAGTGAGGGCGCAGTCCCATGGAGGTAGATTAGTAGAATAGTGGAACAGTTTTGGCCAATGAGGTGCCTGCACAAGCCCTAGCAGTCACCTCATTTGACTGCGCCCTGAAAATACTTAATGCACTGTCGGTAAAAGTCGCTTCTGTCTTGGCGGGAATTTTAAATTTGAAAAAATAATGCAATTTGTGATTTTCTTTTGTTTATTGTCATTGACAAGTCCGAATGATTGGCGAATGCAACAGTATCACTGCAATTTGAATAGACAATGAATTTTTTCTTAGAATAATAAACGTGGCTTCGGAAAGGGAAAAGTGTATAAGTGATCAAAGGACGCCGCTGTGAACTCGCTGATAATAATCGATAATAATTTTGCAATTTTATTTAAAATTATTTATCGAATTATTTACATATTTTGTCTTTACATAAATTATAATGATTTTAAAATCTTGTGGTATAAATTTGCTGTACTGTAACGTACAAAAAAAAATGGAAATGGTGCATTACGTAGAATCGTATAAATAAGGTAAGTATTGTACACCCTATTCTCGCTTTATAGAACAATAATATTACTCGCATTCCCAAACTTTGAACCTCCCTCAGAAAGGCACACTCAGACATATCACACACTCAGAAATTTGAACTTGAATATCTTGAAAGAGAAATGTAAATTTCTCATTGAAAATATCAAAATCTGCAAACCTTTGCAGACATTTTAAAATCATCGACCTTCATTCGCATAAACAGATATGACTTTTACCGGCAATGCTTTTTCGTGGTACGATCCAGTACGGTCGAGCTATCAGCGCCATCAGCTGTCAGTGGGCTTCCTTCACACTTCATGTCGTTGCTACTCTATTTTCCTCTCACTTTTACCGTATTTTTTTCAAAAAACCATAGACTCCCCCCCCCCTGCCACACCGCGAAACCCCTAGCGGGGCCTAGAAAACTTTCAAAATGCATTTTTAAAATCTCAAAACCTAATTATCGTAGGTTGTCGGTAAGTTCTGAGTGCTTCACAGATTACGCCCTTTTTGTGCACCCCGCTCCAACAGCCTTAAGATGGTCGGTCACCTTGGGCTAAGCTGCTGGGGAAATCACGGAGACCACATTTTAGAGCTTAAAATACAAAAATAACTCTTGTTTTCAATTTTGAAATAAGGGATTTGAAAGTTACAAAATCAGAATCTACGAATTTATACGATTACAAATATATGAAAGCCTCGATAAGTTCAAAAAGATAATGTTTTGTAAGTATCTCGTAAACTCACGAAGTAGTATAAGGAGATCCAACTCTAATATAAGGATACCCCCCATTTTTCCGTGCCCACTTCCTATAGCATACCCGCAGCATACCAGATTAAGTATTGTAGCGCCACTCGTGAGAACATTTGAAACTGTTGAAAACCAACTGCAAAACCTATGTTATAACGGGTTTCCGCAAGAGGCGCTAGAATACGTTATTTGAAGTGCTATAGGATGTGGGTACGGAAAAATGGGGGTACAATTTTCCGAAATGACCCATAGAGTTGGATCTCCTTATACTACTTCGTGCGTAAACTATACGAGATTCGTAAAAACAGATAGCATTTTTAGATGCACCGTCAGGACATTACTGTACAAATATAAATATATAAATAAATAATTTGTCACGAATAAATATATGCATGCATATAAAGAAACAAAAATTTGTAGTGTAAATACTAAAAAGGGATTAGTTTTATGCAGACTTTATGACAGCCAAACCTTTCTTAACTGCCTTTCGTGTTTCAAAATCCTCAAGGTTGGACCACCATAAATTCAAACATAAAAAATTACCCAAATCGTTTAGGAAATCTCAAGAGATGAAATCATTCAAATACAGACTGATAATTCACTGAAATTTGTATGACCCAGCCTGACATTTTCGCCTGAGATGTTCTTGACATTTCGTTTCAGTAGGGGAGTATTTATCAAATTTAATTATCAGAGAAAATTTATTTGACCGGTTCGCGATTGACAGCAAACAACAGCTTTGAGTTGAGATTAGCCTTTACGCATGCGTTGTTAAGCATATATATGTTCAAATTTTGTGACGACTTCCTTATTCCGGTTGGCCCTGCTAGTCGAGTGGTCGGTGTTCAAGTCTCCTGAGGGCGCAGTCCCATGGAGGTAGATTAGTAGAATAGTGGAACAGTTTTGACCAATGAGGTGCCTACACAAGCTGTAGCAGTCACCTCACTGGTCAAAACTGTTCCTCTATTCTACTAATCTACCTCCATGGGACTGCGCCCTGACTCTCCATAGAGGATCTCTACGATAACCCAGTGCAAGTTTTTAATTCCAGTGGCTTTGTTTTGTAGACGGCTATGAATATGGTGCAAGTTCCCATCTCTCTAGGTGCTAAAGCTTTATTTGCGCAATATCCGCGTAAACTCGCGTTTGTCAGTTTTTTACATGTACAAAAGTTCTTAAAAACAATAGTTTCTAAATTTTGTGTTATAACGTTGATCATGCGATAATACAACATAATAATTACGTATTTATTATTAACTTTTTAAGGCCATGCAACGCATAAAAATGAACAAGTAAAAATATGGTATCGAATTTTGAATAGAAGGAGTTTTATAGAAAAAGAGAGAATACATTTTTCAGAGGAATAAAGAAGATATCAATCTACGCTATGGCGGGGTGAGCTCTAGACTGTTAATGAATATTGAAATTTATTTATTCGTGTTCATGTTTATTTTGTATCAAAAATACAATTATTTCTTACAATGCTAATGCACAACCCACTTGAAAAAGTGGACGTACAAAAGGACGTAAAACAATACGTATAAAAGGATGTAAAAAAAGCACGTAAAAAAGAACGTACTAACGGACGTACCAAAGGACATACAAAAGGACGTACCAGAGAACGTCCTTTGTCTTTTTGTACGTCCTTTGGTACGTCCTTTGGTTCGTCGTTTGGTACGTCGTTTCTGACGTCATTTCCTTTTTGAAGATTACTGCTTGAAGATTATTTTTTTAGTTTAACGTTTAATAGATTGGTACATAGGCCAGGAAAACGTGTAGCCAAATTTAAAGAAAATATACGCTGTAAGCCCATTGGCTCTCTGAAAACATGTAAGTTTCTTAAGTAGTATATAAGTATATATATATATATATATATATATATATATATGCATATATGTATATATTTATATATATATATATATATATATATATATATATATATATATTGCTTAATTATTTAAGGTTTCTACATTCAACTTCCTTTTTGGAATTTAGCCGCATTCTTTTGCGGTGTGAATTTCAACCCTATTATTTAAGGTTGTGAGGTTTCTATGTTATCTCGAATTATCCAGAATGTGTGTGGTGTACCCTATCTCTGAATGGAAAGGTTTTACCAACCCCGGACTTTTTTGAGGTTCGGTTACGCTCACTTTTCCGTGTAAATACTCTATTCACAACGGGTCTTTTGTTTACTCGACTTTAGAATAGCATTTTGTATATAATATTCTATTATTTTTATGCATAATTAAAAATATAACGTCACACAGCCCACCCCGCAGACGAGGCTTATTCCAGCCAAGCACCCCTCAACTTAATTGTTCAGTTGATTTATCTTTACAATTTATCAGTTTCAATGTATATTGCACTTTATTTTTTACTTATCCCTACTGAAAAAGCCTACATAGTAAACTACCACGTGGGAACCCATATGGGATCCTTTTTTTAATCCCTGTCTCAAATTACGATCTGAGATAGGAATATAGGATGGGAATCTATATCGGTTCTTATCATGGGTTTTTATGAAGGTCCCTACATGGATGGGTTTGCAATTAATATTTGAAGAGTGCGCAGTAGTTTTCTATTAAATCTACGGCTGCGCAGTATTTTTTGGGGGTTTTTAAGATTGCCGACTGCACCCAAAACTCCCAAAACTTATTTCATTTAAAAAAAGTTCTAATCCCTATCTCACATCGTAATTTGAGACAGGAATTCAAAAAAGGATCCCATATGGGTTCCCACATAGATTCTCATGTAGTTTACTATGTAGGCTTTTTCAGTAGCGATAGATCTGGTAGGTTCAAGATTTTAAGGTCTTTATGTTATATAAGAAATTGCTATTGATTTGAATTTAACCCTGACTTTCTATGTTCAATTTAACTTACTTCAGTTTATGTAGAGCCCCCAGTGGGCATAAAATTTGGCGACGTCTTTACGACATCGTCACGACATCTTTACGAAAACTTTACGACATCCTATGTCCATGTTGTTAAGATGTCTTTACGATATCGTAAAGACGTCGTACGATCTTACGATGTATTTTAGACATCGTGAAGACATCTTAATGACATGGAAATAGGATGTCTTAAAGTTGTCGTAAAGATCTCGTAACGATGTCGTAAAGACGTCATCAAATTTTGTGCTCACTGGGCCTATACTGGGAGTCAACATTTCTCTATTGGCGTTGACATACACCATACTCTCAGTTCATGAACGCGCGGTCACACGCGGTTGATGAATTCCTAGAATTGCGGGTCCGAGCAGTTTCTCAGGGGCAGGGAGAGAGACGGTTGCGACTCCGCCTTTGAAGGAACGCAGTGCACTACTACTCAGTCAAGTATATTGTGCAATATTATGGACACGGTTCAGGCAGCCCTGACTGTTTACGTTTCTATACACGCGCTTTATTAACAAGGCTATTTGCAGGCAACCCTCGACATTGTTCCTGAACGGAGAGTCTGGTGTCATAGCAACATGTGAAATCAACTATACCTGATCCCATAACGCCTTATAATGGACTTATAAGCCTATTTAAGGGTGTTGGTTAGATCCGACTTGGAATTTTTTTTTTTCTAGGCACGGCACTGACTCCATATATATATATATATATATATATATAT
>CAKNYM010049743.1:35299-64094 GCA_932195095.1 Andricus curvator
ATATATATATATATATATATATATATATATATATATATATTTTTTTCCCCAAGCATTTGAGAACGAAAGAAAGAAAACTTGTCAAATATCCGGGGTTTTGCGAGATCCTGGGATCAACCATTATTTCCACGGAAATTATAAATTTTGCGAAAGGGAGAAATCTGCGGATGGCAGAAGACAGCATTTGAACGGCGAGAACCGTTCGCAAATTTATTTTTTTACTCGCAATTCTGACATCACAGAAGTATTTTCAGAGGTCATGCAATATTCGAAGACCCAAAACTTGATGATGACGAACCTAAATTTTTCGAAATACGTCGCGAAATGGAGAAAAATGTAGAATAAAATTGAGATGTCCTGTGTATGTGAAGACCATAAGGCATCAGACTGTAGTAGTAAACAGCAAAGCAAACGCGGCATATAGATCATCTGTCAAATTCGCGCAGCAATGCTCTGAAGTCCGCACCACACATTGCCACTCGCGAAATCGGGGCGGACTTCAGAGCATTGCAGCGCGAATTTGACAGATGGTCTATATGCCGCGTTTGCTTTGCTGCTTACTACTACAGTCTAATGTCTTATGGTCTTCACATACACACGACATACACAAGACAAAATTTTATTCTACATTTTTCTCCATTTCGCGACGTATTTCGAAAAATTTAGGTTCGCCATCATCAAGTTTTGGGTCTTCGAATATTGCATGACCTCTGAAAATGCTTCTGTGATGTCAGAATTGTGAGTAAAAAAATAAATTTGCGAACGGTTCTCGTAAAGATCTCGTAATGATGTCGTAAAGACGTCGTCAAATTTTGTACCCACTGCGTACGGTCGTATATTTTCCATGGAGTAGCGTACGATGTCAAAAATATATTTTGAAATTGCAAGCGCGGCTCATGTAGCGCCAGAAAATCCAGAAAGTCTACTTACAGATATATAAGTTTCCAGTAGAAAACAATAGATATCGTAACTGGTATATTGTTCCTGCCTGGGAGGCAAGTAGAAACCATTAGTACCTCATACAGCCTTACATAAATTCTATGAGGTTCAGTAAGGTTTTTTGTAAAAGGATAATATTAATTGAAAGTTGTATGGCGTAGCCGATTCAAAATATTTTTTAGAAACACTCTCCATTCGATTCCTGATAAACTTGAGAAAATATATTTTTCTTTATACCTCGGTCGAAAGTACGCAACTTTTGCACCTATTTTAGGGCAGAAAGTTAAAGATTTGTGCATCGGTAATGCCGCACATACGCCCTCTGTAACAGTGGGAGCAAAAATTTTTTTGATTTGCTCCGATACGTGAAGCTGCTCTTATTACCACGACTGTCATCAATCATTTGTTATTAAGTGTGTTTTGTTTACGCTGCTCATTTATAATTTATAGTACTGAGATATCGTTTGAAAGTGACGTGTCTAAAATTTATCAACTTTATTAAATTAAAATATCAGTTAATAAAATGATCTCAAGTAATTTTTTTTTTTTTTTTATTTGATGCCTGCCCCCCCCCCCCCCGACCAGCAGCACTCGCTTCGCTCGTGCCGCAAATGTCGGGGGCAGGCATCATTTTTTTCGATACAATACATTTTAATTTAATATTTTTCCTTCGTACTTTCGACCGGCTATAAAGAAAAATAGTATACACTACACGGGCAGAAGTTTGAGAGCCCTGAACTGCGCGCCATGATGCCCGAGGCGAAGCCGAGGGCAACTTGGCGCGCAGTGCAGGAATCTCATACTTTCTGCCCTAATAGTGTAATATACTATTTACATTTTCATCATTTATGCTGAAAGGTATTGGATTTACGTGACTTTTGACCTATCCAGTTCCGAGAATTCTCGACGTTTCGAGACCCTCTGAGTTAGAAAAACAGTTTTGAAGAACATGTATGTCTGTCTGTCGGCCTACCTGCATAACATTAATGCAAATTAAGGAGGAAAATAATAGATATTAAAATAATAATAAAGACTAAAATTTGTCATTTATTTTGCAATATTTGGATGAATAGTCCCGGACATAGGTTTATGGGAAAGATTTGTACATGAGGAATTACCAAATTTGTTACGAATTGGCGGATATAACTAAAAATAATTCAGAAAGAATTCTTGCCCGCAAAATAATTTTGTTAGCGGAAATCTTGAAAATTTATGTCTATTAAAAACATGGTGGAAGACTGTATATTTCACAAGCCGCCACTAAGATGAGAAACACGTCGGACCGCGCGATTTCCAACAAGTAAAAAATATTCCGATTTATAGAAGGGCTTCTATATTTAGCCTGTTTTGTATATTAGAAGGAAGGAAGAACAGAGATAACTTATATTGAATGTATATTTTTATGTTTAGAATAATTGCACACGTACATTAGAAATTTAATACATATTCTTAAACATTGGGTTAGGCATTATATTATATTGTAAGAGATGTAACAGAAAAATAGGGTTATAGAAAAATGTGCTAGGAATCGAACGCAAAACTTCAGGGTGGCCACAAGATGATTTTCCACTCTGTCCATATGAATTAAATGCTAGGAAAATCATTCATCGTAATTAATACCTTGATTGATTAATCATGGTTATGATTTTAATTTTCTAACGGCTGGCATATTTTACCTACGTGACTTTAATAAGTAATAAAATTCTGATTATTCAGTCCATGTTTAAAGCAGTGCATTTGTCAATTTTATAAGAAAATATTACAGGGGACCTAGCGAAATTTTGTGTCGTTCTTGCTGATTGGCTCAGTTTTCTTATACATATACTATATATATAGTATATACTATATATATACTATACTATAGATAGTTGGTTAGTTAGTTGTAATGTAGGCGAAGGGGGTTCATTCTCAAGGCAGTACTCCGAATCCGGCAATCTTTCGCCGAGTGTTTTTGGATCTCGGTGGGTTTCGTTGTTACCAACGTTCTGATATATACCTCTCAGGTGCCAGGCATACTTATCGTACATTAAATGACGTCCTACTTTCTTGATCAGGCAAAGTGATCCTCACCCACTCTGCCATTCGGCAGCCTCCCTAGTAGGCCGCAGAGACGGGATACGGCCATACTAGTGTGGTCGGAGCGATCCCTCTGAGGTCATCAGTTAGATGCACAGATTCGAAGCACTGACCTGGTGTGTTATGTAAGTGTATGTGTGTGTTAATTACTTGAAGTCGGCCAGCGATCATCGAGCGTGGTTCCCCCGTAGGAGCCCCAAGCGCAAGAAGATCGCTGACTCATTTTCGAGTCTTCTGAAAATCGGCTTTGACCCCCAAGGTTATGCCCTCGAAAGAGCCCATTCATTCTTGGTAAGGCACCAGCTTTTTCTGAGGGGACCTACAGTTTAAGGTGGGTTCCGAACCACCTCTGTAGACCGTACTGGATCGTACAAAAATGTACTATGAGTAAAAGTCGCATCTGCATGCTGCTGTCACCACCTGTCTTGGCGGGAATTTGAAATTTGAATAAAAAATACAGATTGTGATTTTCTTTTTTTTTTGTTTATTGATAAGTCCGAATGATTGGCGAATGCAACAGTATCAATGCAATTTAAATTAATAATTAATTTATCCTTCGAATAATAAACGCTGTCTTGGAAGAAGAAAAGTTTACAAGTGATAAAAAGATGCCACTGCGAATTCGCTGATAATAATCGATAATAATTTAGGAATTTTCTCTAAAATTATTTAGTGAATTATTTACAAATCTTGTATTAACATAAATCATAATAATTTTAAAATTCATATAAATTTATAGACTTGTCGTTGGACATATTTGTTGTATTGTAACGTACAAGAAAAATACGGAAATCACGCACTGTTAGAAACCTCACGAAAGTTTGCGATTACTAGAGAGAAAATTATCGACCCTTATTCGCAAAGATTTATTATTCTCAGATATCGAGATAGTAGATAGATAGTCGTATTTCTGATTTTATCGAAAAAAAACAGCCAATACCATTTTTGAGAAGAAAAATGAGTTTTACAAATTTGTATTGGTGAGATTTTTTTTTAATTTGCGCATTTAATGAGTCAATCAATTAGTTAAAAAAAGGGGGTTGAAAATATTTCCAAGCCAAATATCTTTTTTATTTCAGCGATATCGCAGAAATTGTGAGGTAAAAGTTTTTAAACACAGAATTACCTACAATTTCTATTTGGAAATTTTTATTCATGCGAGCAATTGTTTACTTACTGTATCGCCTGAAAGTTGCGCTCATCGTCACTTGGCAGCTTGTAGCGCCGAAGTAACGCGCGCTGTGCCTTCCTAAATCGTTCCAACTTGCTTTGATGAATCGAGACCCAACTTTGATTTCATGCAATTCAACTAAATTTACACTATTTACAGTAGACTGTCGTGTAAATAGTAGTATCCCTACTGAGAATCTGCAGCCGCATTTGCGCCCGAATTTGCCAACGCGTTTGCGCCGCATTTGTGGCCGCATTACGAAAACTTAAAAAATGCTTAAAAAATTCGGCTTGACTTTGAAAATTTACTGCCAGCAAGTTTATCAGGTATTTCAATAAGCTTTGTTTCTTTCGAAATGCGGCCGCAAATGTGGTCGCAAATGCGGTCGCAAATACGGCGCGGCCGAAAATGCTGTTTCTTATACGAACCCGAAAATGCGGGTGCAAATACGACCGCAAATGCAGCCGCAGATTTTCAGTAGGGGTGTGGTTATGACATGCGTCGTGTCAATATTGTGAGTGGGTGTCGCGGGTGTAGGGTAAATAGTATATTTATGTATCGTGTGTGCGGTGTAAATAGTGTAAATATGTATTTCGTGTGCCGTGTAAATGATCCCAGTGGGCACAAAACTTGACGATGTCTTTACGACATCGTTACGAGATCTTTAGGACGACTTTAAGAAATCCTATGTCCATGTCGTCAAGATGTCTTTACGATGTCGAAAAGACATCGTCAGATCGTATGACGTCTTTACGATAGCGTGAAGGCATCTTAACGACATGGACATATGATGTCGTAAAGTTGTCGAAAAGATGTCGTAACGATGTCGTAAAGGCGTCGCCAAATTTTGTGTCCACTGGGATGTAGTTATGTATCGCGTGTGTGGTGTAAATGGTGTAAGTGTGTTTCGTGTCTATAGCCTATATGGTGTAATTATGAGTAGTTAAGCTATGAGAGTTCGGCGGCACTACTACGTAGTTCAAGCTGCCACCGACAGATGGCCCCACCGGTCAGTTACCATCAGTCGGTCAGTTACCGTCAGTCGGTAAAACAGTTTTATGGCAGGAACCAACCACAAGTAAGGTAAAAACCTGCATTACCACCAGTCGGTAAAATAGTTATAGATCAGGCACTGTCAGTCGATAAGGTAGAAACCTGCATTACCATCAGTCGGTAATGTAGAAATGTGCTTTACTATCAGACGGTAAGGTAGGGATCTGTCATGGATCCATGTCTCGATCGATAATGGGGGTCCCTACTTCACCGACCTAGATCTCTCAATGTACGAACCTAAGTTGTCAAACCCTATCAGTATATAATTGCTACGAACTTCTGGTACAACTTTCTAGAAATTTCTGGACAGGTAAAACTTCCGGTTGAAACTTTCTAGAAGCGTAGATATTGGATGTAATCTCTAACAACTCAACAGGAAAGATCAATCGATATTATCAACTTCCACCTAGAATGATATATTCTTTTTGGACGTGATCTATAACGATTTTGTTTACATCGAAGTTTCTGGAAGGTCTGACGTATGACGTGTTGTCCCAAATTCAATCCAACGATGCTTGAATAAAGTCCAACGTTGAAAATGCAGCCCATCCATGTCTGTGATTGTTCACCGCTAACAGCAAGCGCTATTTGGATTTAGAATTCCATCCAACGGCGTTTGTAGAAGTCCAGCGTTGAAAAGAATGATAGCGAGCAATATTTTTGACATGGAATTCAACCCAACGACGTTTGAAAATATCCAACGCCGGAAGGAACGAAATTCTTTTGCAGAAGAAAGTTCAAGTTTGTCTTAAATATTTTCCGAGCAATGTGGAAAGCGCGCGAAATTTCAATCCATCTATTCGTAACTTAAATCTAAGTAATATTAAAGTGCTTAAGGTGTATTGATGCGCATGGATTCAAATTAAGTACACAGTTTTTTCCTTTGGAATGTTTATTCAGTCTTACTACTAAAAAACTTGTAGTACACAAATTTACAAAAGAAGATAATTATTGTACATATTTTAATTCAAAAAGATTATAGGGTTCTCCGAAGTAGCAAAAATATAGTTTTTTGTTCTTGGTTGCTTCCTCCATCTTCTCAAAAGTATCCTCAAACATAGCATCCTCGTAAAATTTCATGATTCTTCGAGGTAGGAATACTGCAAACTGGTTTTCCAACTCAACCACATTCCTGGTACCGTACTTGGTTTGAACTTTGCGAAACTTGGAAACGGTATACTTCTTCTTCAGGGTAAGGCCAGACAGCGGTTTCATAGGTATGACCCCATCCATACGGCCAACTGAGTTGATCATTTTGAGATCTTTTTTCTCCAAAGACATTTCTTTTTTCTTTTTACCGCTCAACGATAGACTGAAGTCACTGAAACCTGATGCTCCTTTTATACTCCTTCACCCCTACTCCACTCACATTCTAGAAAGATCCATTGAAGTTTATATGAAGTTCGGTGCACGTAGGGCTCTTGCCTAAATCAAATTTCTAGAACCGTCGATATTGCATATGTGATCTCTACCTGAACTCTAAAAAAGACATAGTCAGATCGTACGACGTCTTTACGATATCGTAAAGACATCTTAACGACATGGACATAGGACGTCCTAATGTTTTCGTAAAGATGTCGTCACGATTTCGTAAAGACGTCGCCAAATTTTGTGCCCACTGGAAGGTCTACTGATTGCCGGTCGGGTGCTCTTACCACTAAGCTGCTGGAGAGATCGAAAGAAGACTATTTTTTCAGAGATACGCTGTATTTTGCAAGGTGTTATGTTTAATACTAATCAATTTAGAAGGAATCTGTATTATCGTCGGAGTTGGTAACAATCGAAAAGTGGAGATATCTTTCACCAACTGTGAAAATGGAAATCAACACTATCGATCTAAGGTAACTCCTCAAATAACAGAAATTCTTTAAAGCCTTTTCAGTTTTGTTTTCTTACTGTATTTTCACAGTTGTTGAGAGATATTTTCACTGATCGACTGTTACCAACTCCGATGATAATTCAGATTCCTTGAAAATAAACTTATTTTCGAACTCTCGAATAATTAAATTACCAACTAAAGTTTTAATTAAGATATTAAATTGAAATGTGAAACTTAAAAGCTGAGAAACCAAAGCGAAAATACATGCAGGGTGTCATATCTATACGAATTCCAACGTAGTAGTATACCATTAAGCCATTTCCCTTTCAGGGTAGGCGTGACACTACCCGATTCGGGTAGTGTTTCTAGGTGGATAGTTTCTTGTAGTAAATAACTACTACAAGTGTGGGCTCACCACACCCACGGTGGGCCAACAGGACACAGTATTCTCGAATGGTCACCCATCCAAGTACTAACCGCGCCCAACGCAGCTTAACTTCAGTGATCTGACGAGGACTGGTTTTTTCAGCGTAGTATCGCCGTTGGTGATTTGAAATAAATGAAACTCACGTATTAATTCCTCATAATGCCGCATCCAGACCAATAATCCAAAATATGGTCCCGACTACACCCAAAAACACAGACCTAACAAACAATACTTTCTATTGGGATAATGAGGATTTACCTACTCTAGGTGCTTCAGCCCCAAGAAATAATTTTCACCAGTTAAATAACGAAACTTTCGAATGCGATTCCTTTTTAGAAAATAATATACAGTTCATTTTAGAATCTGATGAACTTTTAGAAAGTGTATAATATGATGAATTCATGAACCAACAAAGGGGCCGATTTTTTAAAGAAAAGGAAGAAATGGCAAACAATTCAGGACTTATATTAGATCCGGCAGCTTATAGCTCTTTTGAAAGAACAACAGAAATTATAGTACCAACTAACAAAAAAAAAGTGAATCTCGAAACAGAAAATCCGTACAATTTGATTTAACAGAAAATTTACAAGAACCTTGCCAAATTTCTTACAATAATATTAAAAACCGTAGCAGAATAAGAAATAACAATTTAAAATTACAAGATACTGACGATAGTGAACCATCAGATGACAGAACTAATTCCAGTCAAAACATATCACGTAGACTCTCGACAACAAGGAACAGGTCAAACAGACGTTCTAGAATTCACATTAATATTACAGATACAGATAACGAATCCAATAATTACACAGATAACCAAACATTTCCACCTACATATTTTACTTTTAGCATGATACAAATGCCGTTTCAAATTATGAGTAATTGGCCAATTAAATTCCGAAATAATAAAGTCGATAGTCTTGCGCATTTCCTCGATGAACTAAAAAGATTTAAAATGGGTTGTAAAATCAACGATCGGAATATTAGGAAAATTTAGACGCGTTATTAATAGAAGAAGCTAAAGATTGGTGTTCGATTAATAAAAATTCTTCGAGAACACTATCCGATTTTAAAGAAGATTCCAAAAACGCCTATATTGGTGAAAGGTTTTCAGAGGAATTAAGACAAAAAAATTAAATTTTGTAACCACAAACGGACTCAATACATTCACTCATACCTGACAGGAATTAGAAAATGATTTGCAAAGTTGTATCCTAGAAAAAGTCGCGAGTAGGAATTACGTAGAGCTTATAAAAATGTTACAATTGAATACAAGATGTGCATAAAGCGAAATGATTTCGAAACTTTTGACGAATTTGAAGAACTAGACAAAGAATCGCAAACTGAGCTAACCAACTCTAAAATTCGAGGGCAAGTTTTGCAAATTACAGAAACTAAAATTGAGGATAAGAATGAACAAAAGCGTAGTAACGGTAACGGGGATAAAATTAACTCTGAAAATAATAAATAAGATTTAAGGGCAAATAAAAATGATCAAAAGGACAAACAAAACGGAAACCAAAATAAAAATAGTCAGGGTAAAAAACCATACAAAAATCTATTTCCTTTCTCACCATTTGGATTTCCATTCCTACTTTTCCAAACCAATATCAATGTCCACGATGTCGAAAAGACATCGTCAGATTGTAAGACGTCTTTACGATGTCGTGAAGACATCTTAACGACATGGACATAGGATGTCGTAAAGATGTCGTAACGATGTCGTAAAGACGTCGCCAAATTTTGTGCGCATTGGGTATCAGTTGAAAAAAAATTGAAAGTATACATGCCATACAAGGATAATTACAAGGATATTTATTTGAATATACTTCGGTTTGGCACATATGGCCTGGCCAGACCCCTATATATTTTATGTGGGAATGTATTAAATATAATGCATTTTGAACATTTTAAAGCGTTTTTTTAGTTTCAATTGGTATTTTTCCATTCAAACTGCCTTTTATATTCTCTAAGCATCTTGCATACACATATATGTGAACCTTACAAAGTAAACCTTTACATCTCCTGCCTCCATGGCCATCACATCACTCACTTCCCGTACCCTTACCTTCACTAATTTCCTTCCCACAGTGCCCAGCACCTCATTCACCCTACTTTTTACCCCTTCCTTCCCTTACTTTTCCGTCATCTACTTTTCCTCTCCTCAACTCTTCTACATTTATTCCCTACGCATCCGACCCACGCACTTTCTCACCCCCCCCCCACCCCCAACTTCGTTCTCTTACTTCTCCCTCCTCTACATCACAATTCCTCATATTCTTTACATCCCTCACTTCTCTTACTTTCTACCTCCTCACTTTCCTTACTTTTCCTTTCTCGACTTCCCCCCCCCCCCTCTCACATCCCAGACTTACACTCGCTTCTCCTACTTACAACCCATCACATCCCACACTTCCAATCCCATCACTTCTCTCACTTATCCATCTTCTACTTCCCCTAATTCCACTCCCATACTTCTCTTCCCCTCCCTTTCTTTACTTCTCCCTCATCTACTTTCCCTCTTCTCAATCTTTCTACTTTCATTCATTTCGCTTATTTCTCCCTCCTCTACATCCCAAACGCTCACATTGTTCACATCCCTCACTTCTCCTACTTTTTATTTCCTCATTTTCCTTACTTCTCCTTTCTCTAATTCCCCTCCCCTCACATCCCACACTTCCAATCACATCAGTTCTCTTATTTCCCTTACTTCTCCCTCATTCATATAAATTCCATTTATAAGAATAACCCTTCGATGGCACATTTCCCGATGCGTAACATAGCTGGCATACTGGGGGCTTTTTGACCCCAAGCGAAAAAGATTCCCGCAAAGAGCCAATTCCTTATTTTGAGTAGCTGAATTTTTTACACACTCTTGGATAGTTACTTCAAAGAATGCTGCGGGTTATTTAGTTCAAAATTTCTTTCAAATATGAAAAAAAGACTGTAGAAGTTAAAAAATAGCGAAAAATGACATTTTTTACGAGCTGGAGGGGGTATCTGGCTAAAGTGACAGGGCCCTATAAGTACCATTTTCAAATGTTGAAGCGACTTAAATTTAGGCTGAACATGTCTGGGGTCTTTTTGACCCAGTGTGCCATCGAAGGGTTAATATAGATCACAATAAAGCGTAAAAATGAATGAAAAAAAAAATTTCTTCACCTGTGAAAATTGTTTTTCTACCTTAGATATTTTTTAGTTTTACCTAAGTAGGTAATTAAACATATGCGAAAGCCGATAGGAATAAGAAAAAAGCAAAAATATATACCTGCATGCTGAATAAATACATTTCAATACACCTCCAAAAACGCAGTATTTCCATACATTTGTATGGAAATATACAGAGGTCTGGCCAGACTACATGTGCCAAACGGAGGGTTAAACAGCGATATTACCACGTGAGCCCAAAAATTAAAGAAATAATGGATCAAACATTTGATTAATTATTAGAACAGGATATAATATAACCCTCTTGTTCTGATTGGTCAAACCCTATAGTGATGATCAAAAAAACGGGGAAAGATTACAGATTTTGTTCAGACTTTAGAAAGGTTACTAATATTACAAAACAGGACTTCTACCCAATCCCACTCATGACAGAAATACTGGACACTTTTAAGATCCGCAAAAATTCGTTTCTAAAATTGTATATTCGGACGTGATCAATTACGTAAAAAAACTGCTAGATCTGTCAAAGAATAAATAGCCAAGTAATCAATGTAAAATAGGATTAATGGAAAAAGGGTATTAAAATAACCATGGACCATGGTATCAGCTGATATCATGGGCCCGTTACCAAGTTCAAAAAACAAAAAACCAATACATTTTCCCAGCAAACACGTTCTATAACTGCTCCGTAAGAAAGGGGTCACATTGTTATATCTGGTTATATAACGAATTGTACCGTTTAGTGGCGTACTTGTTCTATAACTGGAAGGTGACAATGTTGAGTAACTTTTTTACTGAATGAATATGTACTATTTTCATAAAAAAGTTGTAACAAGTCTGTAGCAGTGAGATGTAAGTGTCATAGAATAAGAATGAAAAGGAATAAGAAATGTAATAGTTGTTCTGTAACTTGGTTACATGCATGAACTATAACAATTTTGCTACAGTGTTACGTAAATTAACTGTAACGGCTTTACGATGTAGTTCTGTAAGTTGTGTATAATGTAGATTAGTAACGGCGATGTAACAAAGTGACATACCTGTTATGTAACAATCGTGTAACATTTTTTCCGTAACTTGCTTACATGCATGGGCTATAACAATTTTCTTACAAAGTTGCGTAAGTGAAATTTAACGACGTAACTGTGTGGTTTTGTAAGCTGTGCATAATGCAAATTAGTAACAGCTATGCAGCAATGTGACATGACTGTTATGTGACAAACGTGTATCATTTCTACTTTAAGTTGGTTACACGCATGATATATATGAATTCTGCTATCTTGTTACGTAACAATTCTAAAATGGTCTAGAAAATTTGTCTCAGAAACAAATGATATATTATCGACAGTATTTACAGAATTATTATCGAATATAAGTATATCTTTTTGAAATATCTCATATAATATAATTAACATGCAAACTTCTTTTATAGGTATTGAAACTTTTAAATTCTTAAAATTAAATGGAATAAACATATTCACTTATTATATAATCTAAGTACATGTGCACGATGTGAAGGCAAGAGTGCAGACATATGTGTCCTCATATGCGTCGCATATGCGCCACAAGCGTGTCAGCACGTGCGTGCCAGCGTAGTGCTAGCATGCACGTGTTTTGAGTTATAATTATTGAAAAGAAGATGTTAAAAATAACATAAGTAACAGGAAACATTGTATGACGTTTTTAAGAAGAGACTTCTGTGTTGAAAATTGTTCTTTCACAGCTGATAATGCAACAGATGTTTATTCCAAAAGCGATATACACAAAATTATTCCTGCTACCTCTTAAATAATGTATTAGCGAGAAATATATATTTATCTGAAAATATTTTTTTATTTCGAACAATTTAAATTATTCAACACAGAACGTTTATTCCACACTTTTGTAAAAAACAAAGGAATTTTAAAGAACACTAGGGGAGAGCGGGGCACGGGCGGCACCCTAACTTTGAGTGAATTTTTTAACATTAATAGTATTTTTTACACTTTCCAAAAAAAATCAACAAATAAAATGAATGTTTATAAATGAAATTCTATTCGAATAAAAATTTAAAACGAACGCGTTTAATTTGTAGAAATAAAAATAAGCAGGCGTCAAAGTGGGGCACAGAAGGTCTCTGCGGGGCAGGCAATGTCATCCAGGTGGGGCACAAATGGCACGGTAAACTCGCGAATAAAAACGAGATCGATAAATGGTACTTTTTTGAATAGTACTACAAAATATAAATAAATAAAATAAAATATATTTTTTATTTAATAATTAACTTTGATTATTTTTTGGAAGTTTTATTATCACATTTGTTTTTATTTTATACAAATTTTATTATAGCTAAAGAGATGAAATGTTAATATTTAAATGTGAGATCTAAAATATAATAATAAAATATATTAATATTTATATATTAATATTAACGAAGTTTAGAATTTTTAAGGAAAACCCTTATTTAATCGACTTCTTCCAGACCATTTATACATTTATTTACATAAATGGTCTGGAAGAAGTCGATTAAATAAGGTTTTTCCTTAAAAATTCTAAATTGTTATTCCCAGACGTTAAATCAAGAATATTTACATCACGAAAATTCTTGTCATATATAAACGAAGTTGTTTTAAAGATGAGGTTAAAAATCAGCTGTTCTCTCTGAACACAGCTTAGAACGGCGCGAGTGTGACATGTCGTGCCCCACCTTAGGGTGCCGATCTCTGCCCCACCTCGATACTTTATTTATTTTTTAAATAACTATTTAACTACATGTTTGAGAGAAGTGGTTAAAAAAATAAATTAAAGTTCGAGTTTCAAACTTTAGAATAGACCCAGTTTTAAGGATTATTGATACTTATTTTTCCTTTTCACGAACGTTCGAAATTCGATGGCGCATCCGATTTTTATGCTCCAAATTTCAATCACTAGAATTTTATTTCATTTTTTACAAAATAACAAATTAATTGGTTTTAAATACAACTATTCATTTAGTAGATGCCAATAAAAAAGAAATTGATTTTTTTTTACTCATTTTACAAGTTTTGAGAGGGGTGCCCAGCTTATCCGCCCTGACGTCAGTGCCCCGCTTTCCCCTATACTTTTGAATCTTCCAGTTAATTACTTTCAATTGTTTTTAAAGTTGCATATTTTTAATCGTTCTCCTTCTGAGATTTAAGAACTTAAATCTCAGAAGTAGAACGATTAAAAATGTGCACTTGAAAAACTTGTTTTCGATCATTTTAAATCTGAATATAGTAAATATAGTAAAAAATAGTGAAGAAGATATATTGCATTTTTGTTTTGCGAAGAATTTTAATAGAAACGTTGTGACATTTAGATACCTATCTTTGAAGATTTTATTTCTAGTCTGAACCATTGAAAGTAATCAACTAAAAGATTCAAAACTATAGTGTTTTTTAAAATCCCTTTCACACATCTTTTATAATGTTTAACCTTAATCTAATAATTGGTATGAATAAAAGTATGGAACGTGGAAAACTTGCTTGACTAATAATTCTAAATCTGTATACTAACTTTCGTATACAATAGATCCTGTAGTAATAATACTTCGTTTCTCTTCAGTCTTTGTTTTGACAATGGTCGAATTTCAAATCTGAATGTTACGAGACACGTGATGATAATGTGATCGTTAAAGGCGAAGGAGCTTCAACCAAAGAGAACTCACAATCACCAAATGACAGTTGCCGATGCTTTGACGTTTAATTTTAAAAGGTCTGTGCACAAATGTGGGGGAAGTACAGAGCCCGAGCGCGTAGCACGAGGTTAATACATTATCGAGCGCGAAGCGCGAGAACCAACAGACGCGCGCCCGAGGCGCGCTCAAACTTGCGAGCGAAGCGAGCTGCGCGCGATGAGAATGTGTCCGCGCAGCGGGCAAATTTTTTTTGTTTTAGTTTTTCTTCTAGTTGTATATTTTTCTTTATTTTTATCATTTGACTATAAAATACTTATGATGCGTTTTCACGGAGCTAAAATTTTAGAGTTCAAAAAATTATTTTTAAACAATTACAACTCTTGCCGACTTTGTTCTTTGCCTCAAAATTTGTTTATACTCCAAGCTAATTTTCCGAACCAAAACCCAAGAACAAATGTTTATTTAATTTTAACAAAAATAATTATTCACTTTTATTTCGACTTTTTGTCTGTAAAATAAACTTGGAAAATCACAAAAATTTAGAGCATGAAGCGAATTTGATCAGAGTTTAATTTTTACACAACTGCAGACCGTGTGCAGGCACTATGTGGGATTACTTATTACCCTCAGAACGTGCTGTCACTGTGCTTGCATTGTTGCCGACACATCGTGCTTGCACGCCATGCGCCCATGTGCGTCCGCATGCATTGTTATATTTATGATATAATGAAGATATCTTAACGACATGGACATAGGATGTCGTAACGATGTCGTAAAGACGTCGACAAATTTTGTACCCACTGGGTGCCTCTTACGACGGGAAAAAACAATAAATAAATTTTGACTATGATTATTTTTGTTAAAGAAGTAAATATATTTCAATTCCATATAAGCACCGATTTTAAGTATATTGAAAACAAAATCTTTATCTTCCTTCAACTTTTAAATACATTTTCATCAGTTTTTATAAGGGTGTTAGACGCAAGTTCTAACCTGAAATTCATTATTTTTACATCATAATCTTATGAAAATTTGGAGAAGAGAGCTTGAATACAGCACTCTTAAATTGGAAAGTTTCATATATAAAACTCTTACAATCTAAAACGTTGATCATCTTTAGACAAATAGTAGTTTTAAGTTTTGATGAATTCCATGAATTTTAAACATCACATGCACTTAACTTATAAGAACTTGTTAATATAAAAACAGTGAAAAAGTGATTATCATACCCGGAAAAAACTTTTATTGTTGATCAAAAATATTCTTGATATTGCTGATTCAACAATAACATTAAATATTTAAATCAAGCGTTTTTAAATTCACCTATTCATAATATGTGTGAAACGGAAAAATAAAGAAATAAAAAATATATTCCTCCATTAGCCCAGCCTTTTCAGCGAAAAAGCTTATCAGAGATTTTGTTGATAAGATCCAAGCGATTCATTAGCTCAGCTGGCTAAAGCGTGCGCTACATTAGGGTTATATGTAGGCTTAGGCTCAGGTTGTTTAGGTAGGTTTCGAATCCTCAGCGGTGTAATTGTGTTATTTAAAAAATAAATTAGGTGCAGTGATAATATATAAAACAATTTTTGTTGGCAAATTTATCATTATATTACCATTCCGTAAATGTTACATAATATACGTATATAACATAACACTGTTATAACATGGTTATATGCGTGTTACAAAATTAATGTCACAGAGTTACAGAGCAGAGTGTGACATTTTGCGTCACAGGAGTCATCTGTGACTCACCATATATGTAACATGTTACACTCTGTTATTTAGCAGTAACATAACTGTTATATAACCATGTTTGCTGGGTTAGTGTTGGTAGACCTGTTCACAAAATGGGTAAAAATAATATTACCAATGAAAAAAGCTAACGGGACTACAATAGAGTCAGAATTCCATAAACGTGTAATTTCACGTTGGGAAACACGGCGGATTCTCCACACCGATAATGGCACAGAATTTGTCAACAAAACTTCAAGGGAATTGAGGGGAAAATTCGGTTCAGGCACACGAAAACACCAAAATATCACCCACAAGCAAACCCGATAGAAGGCTACAATAGAACAATATAACAAATAATTAAATACAATTCACCCCAGCATTTCTAAATTTAGGTCGAGAATTTAAACCAATTTTATTAACAAATTTTCGAGATAAAAATTGTAGGTAATTGTGTGTTTAACAACATTTAGGGGAAACCACCCTACAGTAGATAGGAAAAAATTCAACAGCATTTCACTGCATCAGTTTCCAAAAATAAAGAAAGATGATTATTGTTAAATAAAGCTTACATATTCAATTGAGTATTCTTATAGAAAAAAAAAGATCACGAAATTAATCAATTAGCTGTATTAAACATTTTTATTATACCTGGTCAAGGGTACAATTTTGACACCTTTGTTCATCAATAGATAATCGTTTCTTTTATTGCTCCTGGGCAAGTCAGAGTACTTAATTCTGGATAATTATAATTTATCATTATTATACTTACAATTAAAATCAATTTATTGCGTAAATACTAGTTAAAACTATGATTATTTGACCAAAAACGCAAAAGTTTAAATTATTGACATTTTTTGTATCTCTGATATTTCGTAAGATTGGTACGATTGGTACGAGATGTTTAAGTTTCATACCATTTAACCTGACTTGCGATGACAGAAAAGCGCAGCTTTTTTACATACCTTATTTCTAAAAATTATATCTTTTCGAAAGGCTCCTTAAAATACAACTAAAATTTATGAGCTTTTTAATAACTAAAAATTTACACTATTTTCTTAGTTTATTATTTACAATAATTTAGATTTAAAAACTTCACGAATCAAAATAAACAAACAAACACAACCTTTAACTTAAAAGAACTGCGAGACAGTCGCAGAGCTGCCAATTTTGACAGAGACATTTTTTGTAATTTTCGGATTATCTACTGTTGGTTATCTACTGTTGGAAAATATAATATCTAATAAAAAGTCCTTGAATATTTATAAATATTAAAGAAAGAACACTTTGTATTAATAAATATTGTTCATTAAACTTCAAGCCCTCACGCATTAACTAATTATCAAATTGCAATGAAACTTCGTCAGAAGATATAGTAACCTTGCCGAAACGTTATACTAACAAAAGTAATGAAAGTTTTTGGTCAGTTTTCCAGTTAGTTAAGATTATCTACTGTAAATCATTATCTACTGTAGGGTGGTTTCCCCTACCTGATAATTTTTGCGAGAGCGTTAAAATAAAAAAAGATATTAGGCCAGAAAAAATGTGCAACCCCCCTTTTTTTTAACTATTTTATTATTACTCATTAAACATGCCCTGATTTGTAGCACGATAACTACCTCAAATTAAAAAAAAAAATGGAAAACATGCTTCAAGAAGTGCTCACCCTGGCGGACCGAACGAACGGAGCGGATACGCTACAGCGTATCCTCACAGTATCCACATCGTATCCTCTCCGTATCATGCAAGAAAAACTCATTAAAAAAGGAAGATGAACATTTACCCAGATAACAATCGCGCGAGGCACATTACCCGCACGGCGTGCGAGGCACGCAGTGCGTGCATGGTGCGAGGCATATGCGTTGCATTTTGTGTGAGGGCACATACGTGCGAGGCATATGCGTCTCACATTGTGAGAGGCACGCGGGCTTACATGGTGCGGGACATATGCGTCGCACGTACATATTAATAGTTGCATTTTATACAGTAATAATAAGTGAATATTATTAATTCTATAAAAATAGTGACATTTAATAACTTCCTATGCAAGAAAAATATTGAAAAACTTGTAAAACCTAAATTACATTTCAAAAATATATTTTCACTTTACTGATCGATACCCTGGCGAAAGTATCGGATAGGAATTCCTTCCGAAGCAATCCGAAATCATCCGAATCATTCCGGAATCTGTATCCAAACCAATCCGAGTTAATTCGAACCAATCCGAATTTTTTTTACATTTCGTTCCATCCAAATCGGTCAAAAATCAATCCGACTCAATCCGGTTCAATCCGAACTTCCAATCCAGATGAATCCTAACCAAATTTTCAATCCAAATGAATCCGAACTCAGATTGACCAAAAACGATTTTCAATCTGAATGAATCCTAGTTCGGACTGAATCGGATTCATTCGGCTTGAAAATCGTCTTTGGTCAATCCGAGTTCGGATTCATTCTTATTGAAAATTTGTTTCGGATTCATTCGGATTGAGTCGGATTAATTTTTGACCAATTTGGATCGAACGAAATGTAAAAAAAATTTCGGATTAGTTCGAATTAACTCGGATTGGTTCGGATACAGATTCCGGAATGATTCGGATGATTTCGGATTGGTTCGGAAGGAATTCCAATCCGATATTTTCGCCAGGGTAGACTGCGGATTGCCGTGTAACTTTTGAAATTTCTCCTTTCGTTGAAATTGTAATGTGTTTAAAAATAAAATATAATAATAAATAATGAAGAAAAATTTAATTCCAATGTTTAAATGTAATAAATAAATTCTAATATTGGAATTCAATATATTTTTTGTAAAGGTTAGATTGCACATGGTGCTAGGCTATTTGTTAGGAAAAAGACGATTTTTTTAAAATCACACTGGCCAACGGCCATACCACGCTGAAAAACCCAGTTCTCGTCAGATCACTGAAGTTAAGCAGCGTTGGACGCGGTTAGTACTTGGATGGGTGACCATTCAAGAATACTGACATGAGTGCTGTTGGCACATCGTGGGTGTGGTGAGCCCACACTTGTAGTTATTTATAACTACAAGAAAAACCTAGAAACACTACCCGAATCGGGTAGTGTCACGCCTACCCTGAAAGGGAAATGGTTTAATGGTATATATATATATATATATATATATATACACTGTAAAAAATTTAATTTAAACCTTAAACAATATAATTTTTCTGAAGTTTATGAAATGAAAGAAGGGGAATGTTTCAAACAACAATTTTTTACTATAATGTAAAGTATATTATACACTTTTGTATATATTATATACTTTTATATTACAAGTTTTTATCATTATAAATAATTCTTCTTCTACATTGAAGTTTAAAAAATGCGCGTATTTATACTCTACTCAGTTATAGCTTATAGCAGAGTTATAGAACGATAACCTCCGACGCGCTCCGATCTATGCCGACGATGATCGGATGTTGTTAGTTATACCACTTTTGGGTGTGCAGTTTGGCTTTTATAGCATTTTATAGTTCCACTGTTTGTGATAGTTATTCTTGCATTAGTTTCATATGTATATGGGAAAAATATATAATTTTTAATTCATTTCATTGCCGGAAATTATTTTCAAAGCCGTAGCAACGTAGTCTCTTTGGTAAGTACGATACATTTAATGTATAATGTAAACCTAACCTCACGCGTGTATACACGTAGTGAAGTCACACTGTTTTAAATTATTCTTTTATTTTCTTGCGATGATTTATTTTCTTTTTTGAATGTCTGTGTAATATTCCTACAAAATTGATCTTTTTTTTCTCCGGTGCATTTATATTTGAGTACATACATTTTGCAATATGCATTTTCGGTCTTGAATGAAAATACAAATATAACAAATATAATATATATTGTAATATAAATAAAATGTAACTCACTATATATACGTATTATTATATTTATATCTTATATTAACAGGATATATATATATATATATATATATATATATATATATATATATATATACATACATACATGACAAATATGGCAGGGTACTTAAATTAAAAAATATGTTGTCAATAATTCAGAAAAGCGAAAAGATAAAATCTCTATAACCTCGATATTTAATCTTCATATTATTATTCATGAAATGTTACAGAGTTTCATATTTTTTTGGAATTTTAGCGCAAAACGGTAAATGAAAATTGTGACATTACAATTGAATTTGTCCGTATTTTAAGAGGCAAATACAGTACCGATCAAAAGTATGCATACACCTCTTTTTTAATCATTGCGAAAGTTCTCTTAATTTGAAGTATATAGAGCTAAAATTTTCGACCTTTAATCAATTCAAAACTGTCTAAAGTTTGCGTAAAATCAACTTAAAGTTACTTTGTTAATTTTAAAAGAAATTATTTCAAAAGTAGTGTAAATTTGATTATTTCTTTAAGTTTCAAATAACATCTGAAACAATAAATATTTCTCAGTGTTCTTGGGCTCATTGTAGAGGTGAATTTATGTAGAATCACAGCAACTTTTCAGCATAAATTGTGAAAATTCTTCTCTAAAGTTTACAAAAAGTTAAAGATTGAACAGAAAAATCCGTGAAGTTCCAAAACAACTGATATGTAGGAAAATTGTTTTAAAAAATCAAATGAATGTATATTTTAAGGAACTATCATAGAAACTTCATGATTATTCAATTCATGTATTTTACAAAAATATTGTTGTCACCAAAAGAAACATTTCAATTTTCAGAGTTGGGAAAGTGTTGGAGAATTTAAATAATTTGCATCGTAGACAAGTTTGTCTACTGAGGGCATGCTGTATAAACCTGAAATTTTTTTTTCTTTTTCGCCATTACACGTCTACACGTTATAAGATATCAAATTGAAAGTATGGCAGCGTAAACAAAAGGCACTAAAGAATGTGTGTTAACATATAAATTTTTATAATTACAAACAAAAATGTTTCCAACATTTGTTCGACATTTCTTTTTGTAATTATAAACACTTAAATGTTTACGGACGTTGATTCCTACCGTTTATTTAATTTCCCAGAATGTTAACTTGATATCTTATTTCTAAGGAACGTATGAACATAGCGAATAAATAGTATGATAGAAAATAAAATTTTGAGTTTAATAGAGCACATGTCCTTCTATACTTTAACAGGAAACATTTTAAATCATACAAAATATTATTTTCATCAACAATGTACTGTAGGTTGAAATTTTCAACAGTTTCTTATTATATATCATTTTCGTCTCTGAAAATGGTCGAATTTTGATGTATACATTTGACGTTCAAAATATTGATTAACCAACAATAACAACATTGTCTAAAAATTGGTAATTAATTAACTTCTTCAACACCTTCCCATATTCTCGAGAGTTCTCGAGAATATGTTTCAATATGTTTTATAATACTCCCCAGGCGAAAGTTTCGGATAGGAATTCATTCCGAGGTAATCCGAACTATTCCGAATTATTCCGCTATCTGTATCCGATCCAATGCGAATCTTTCCGAACCAATCAAAAAAACGCATTCAATCTCATTTGTTGAAAATCGTTCAAAAATAAATCCGAATGAATCCGATTCATTCCGAATGAACCCGAATGAATCAGAATGAATCCGGAATCGGATTAATAATTTAAACCGAGTATTCAAACCGAGTCAACCCGAACGAATCCGAACACAGATTCATTCGGATTGATTCGGAATAGTTCGGATATCCCCGGAAGGAATTCGTATTCGAAACTTTCGGCAGGGTCTTCATTATATTTCTTGTGAAGTACCTAAAATACGCTACTTGAAACCAAATATTGATGTGTTCAATGTTACAAAATATTATAAATATATTTCAACTTGAAATATTTAAATAAAATTTTTTTGTGAGCAGTTACGTGTTTTATTCATCAATGATATTTAAAACAATATATTTTACAACCCTGCGAGAATGCGAGTGAGGCCCGCATGTTACCGTCACGCGTGCGACCTTCACGACGTGCGAGCGATATGCGTCGCATATGAGGACACATATGTCTGCTCAGGTGACGACACGACGTGCGGATAATCCGCACTCGTGCCCCCACTGTGCGCGCATCGTGCGCGCATTTTGCTATCTGGGGATGTTTAAAGTCGTAGTAAAGATCTCGTAACGATATCGTAAAGACGTTGTCAAATGTTGTGCCCACTGGGAATCTTCGAGCTTTAATCATCATAGATGCATTGTCAGTACATACTGATAAGCAACGTTTTTTTCCTGTGGAGAGTATAGTATCTTTTATTTCTTTAGCAGAATATTCTCCATTATGTCTTTCAGTTCCTGTATATACCGTTTTATATAAAAAAAAGGTTCCGGTGCTGTTACTACTATATTATCAATTGGTTCGTGCCTGCAAAATAAAAAAATAAAATTTCAAATCTGATGTATATAAGAAAGAGTTCTTATAAAGTAACTGTATGAAAATAACATTCATAAAAGCAGCAATGAGAAAGAACTTTATAAAAAATTACCACACGTATATCAGTAATACCATTATTACAGGAAAAACGAAATTCATTTCTTGTTTTTTATATTAATAGGTGAAAGAAAATACGTACTTAACATTAGACCAACTGTCAATTTGAACACTATAGGAAGGTGCATTTTTCACGGCCTCTTCTAGTTCAGTCTTCACTCGATTAAATTCTGCATCAAGCAAAGTACCCAATTGGCACAAAATTTGACGACGTCTATACGACATCGTCACGAGATCTTTACGACGACTTGAGGATATCCTATTTCCATGTCGTTAAGATGTCTTTACGATGTCGAAAAGACATCGTTAGATCGTACGTCGTCTTTACGATATCGTGAAGACGTCTGAACGACATGGACATAGGATGTCGTAAAGTTGTCATAAAGATGTCGTTATGATATCCTAAAGACGTCGTATATATTTTGTGCCCACCGGGTAGTGGACAATGATTTTCTAGAGGGCATTGAAAAATCAGGCCTTAGAGCTTTGAAGAACTTGATCCAGTGTTCATTTTCGACCATTGCAAACGGTGCACCAATAACATAAACAGCACGCAAAAATAATGCCCAAAGTTTATCCTGGAAGGACAAATTTTTTATTGCACATTTTGAAATGTAACAAGCATTTAAGGGCGTTGGAAGCAGGAGCCAACCTGAAAATTGAATTGCCTCATTTTATTCCATAAATACTAGAACATCTTTGTTTAGATAATTAGGGCCTATTCCTGTTTTGAATCAAATCTGTATTCGGATTCTATTCGGATATCCCTACTGAAAAAGCCTACATAGTAAACTACATGGGAACCTATGTGGGAACCCATATGGGATCCTTTTTTGAATTCCTGTCTCAAATTACGATGTGAGATAGGATGGGATATATTTTGTGGGTTTCTACATGGGTTCTTATATGAATACCGTTATGGAAACCTATGAATAGTTCTTACATGAAATCCCACATGGGATTAGAACTTTTTTTAATGAAATATGTTTTGGAAGTTTTGGGTACATAGTCGGCAATCTTAAAAACCCCCAAAAAATACTACGTAGCCGTAGCTTTCATAGAAAACTACTGCGCACTCCTTAAATATTAATTGCAAACCCATCCATGTAGGAACCTTCATAAAAACCCATGATAAGAACCGATATAGATTCCCATCCTATATTCCTATCTAGATCGTAATTTGAGACAGGAATTCAAAAAAGGATCCCATATGGGTTCCCACATAGGTTCCAATGTACTTTAATATGTGGGCTTTTTCAGTAGGGATTCTATTGAAATTGGCCAATTTTTCACCCCGAATACAGATGTAATTCAAAAAAGGAATAGGCCCTAATTATCTAAAAAAATGTAATCATGGAGTAAAAAGAGGCAATTTAATTTTGAGGTTGGGTCCTAGTTCCAACGCCCTTGAATGCAACTATTTTCTTTCATTACTGAATACAATTTTTTGTTTAAAACATGTAGAAAATTCTTACCTTTTCTTTTTGATCCATTTTCGGTTGATTCTCGGTTTTACAACTTTTCAGGTTTTTACTTTTTGCAGCGAATTTTATTCTGTTTTTGATATCAGGCGGAACCATAGCACACTCTAAAATGTGATTTTTTATACGAGACAAATGTCTTGCACATTTCCAGTGGGCGCAAAATTTGGCGACGTCTTTACGACATCGTTACGACATCTTGACGAAAACTTTACGACATCCTATGTCCATGTCGTTGAGATGTCTTTACGATATCGTAAAGACGTCGTACGATCTGACGATGTCTTTTCGACATCATAAAGAAATCTTAACGACATGGACATAGGATGCCTTAAAGTCGTTGTAAAGATCTCGTAACGATAATGACAGAAAAAATATTTAATAAAACATCGGGAAAATTGCACCCTGGACACAAAAACTTTCGACGTTTTTGACACGAATGAATTCTAGGTTATGTTGATTGTTGACATCCAGAAATCCGCGGTGAATAAATGCGTGCCACTAGGAATAATGTGACTTTCTTGAGGGAGTAATTGGTTCGATCGTAAGTATTTCACGTTTAAAGTACTATATTTATCCTCACTTCTTTACGAAGTGACATTAGAAATATTTTATGGAAATATCTGTCGCATTTCTAATTGTGTTTTTAAGCTCAATGCATGATTAAATATATAGGTTATATCTCATCATAAAGTAAAGATAAAAAGGAAAAATAGGAATAGTTTAAGAAATTTCAATCCTTCTTGAGAATAAAAGTATTTTTTGTTAAATAAAATTATAATTTAGCTTCTGTATACATTTTCATTATATAACTTCCCAGTGGGCACAAAATTTGACGACGTCTTTACGACATCGTTACGAGATCTTTACGGCGGATTTAAGACATCCTATGTCCATGTCGTTAAGATATGTTTACGATGTCTAAAAGACATCGTCAGATCGTACGAAGTCTTTACGATATCGTAAAGACATTTTAACGACATGGACATATGATGTCGTAAAGATGTCGTAACGATGTCGTAAAGACGTTGCCAAATTTTGTGCCCACTGGGTTCGTTCTCATTAGTATACAAAAATCACAGGCAATTATACTACGTTTACACATGTATTGTCAAAGAGTTTTATTTGAAAAATGATTTTTCAAGGAGCCCTGGCGGACCGTCTGAACGCTAGCGTTACGCTACAGCGTAACCGTAAAGTAACCCTAAAGTGATCTTAAAGTAATCTCGAATTATAATGAATAAAAGAAACAAAATAAATATCTAAATTGTTGCAATAAATTTACTTTTAGCGTAAGAAATTAAAAAAAAACATAGTGGCTGACATTGAAGTCTACTAAAGGCGACTTTAAGCACATCTATGTAGATCTGAGTAGAATAGCTTGAAGTCGCCTCTAGCAGACCTTCAATGTCAGCCACTATGTTTTTTTTTAATTTCTTACGCTAAAAGTAAATTTATTGCAATTACGGCATTACCTTCTAACGCAAATTTTAACGTACAATTATAATTGTAACAATTTAGATATTTCTTTTGTTTCTTTTATTCATTATAATTCGAGATTACTTTAAGATTACTTTAGGGTTACTTTATGGTTACGCTGTAGTGTAACCCTTGCTTTCAGCCGGTCCGCCAGGGAGGGCAAGGAAATACAAAATTGCCACCAAAATATATATGTATGATTGTTCCCCACAGAAATATTGCAAACTGAGAAACTCTTTAAAAAATTACTATCACGGTCTATGAAACTTGAAATAAATAAATAAAATCACTCTTGCCAACAGCCATACCACGCTGAAAAAACCAGTTCTCGTCGGATCACTAAAGTTAAGCAGCGTTGGGCGCGGTTAGTACTTGGATGGGTGACCATTCGAGAATACTGCATGCTGTTGGCACATCGTGGATGTGGTGAGCCCACAGTTGTAGTTATTTACTACAAGAAACTATACACCTAGAAACAGTACCCGAATCGGGTAGTGTCACGCCTACCCTGAAAGGGAAATGGCTTAATGGTATACTTACTTACTTACTTACTCTGCCGTTTATATTCTGGTAAGGATTGGCATAGCTGAACCTATAGTGTCTGTAATATTCTATTTACAGGGTAGTCAAAAAGTAGGAGACAGCACTATGAATCAAAAAGCTGTGGCTCTTTCTAATTTCGTTAATGTTGGTAAAGAAGGAGGGCATTTATATGAATGTTCTTACTGTTCATAAAGATTCGCGCTGAATGTTACAAGAATGAATATTCACACAGCGATCCATTGCCGAAAAGTTCCGCCAATAGTGAAAAGAGAAGCAGAGGCATTAAGCGTTCAAGCTGTAAAAAACAGAAGGCAAAAAAAAAGAACTAGAAGTTCATCAGACAATAAAGAAAATGTAAGTCCTCTTTTATCTCCAGAGACTTCAATGATAGACGAAAATGGTGAAATTGATGATGTTAGAAAGGTACACGGTCATTACAAATAATTGCAACATCATTTCACTCCTGAATGTCATGTGAAAATTTTACAATTAATTTCTAACTTCTCTTTCTTAGCAATATTTGTGGAAACTATTCCTTCGAACCGTCGTGTCTCTAGACATCCCATTCGAAGCTGTGAATAATAATCACCTCCTAACATTTGTTATAGAGCTGCTGTGTCTCCATCCTTTGAACTACCGACATTTGCAGATTTGAGTGGCCGATTACTTGAGTTCGAGGTGCAATCAATTGAAAAAAACATTAATGAAAAAGTAAAGAGTGCCACTGCCTTCTCTGTCCAGTTATAAATGAGGTAAATTTGAGTAAATTGTATACAAAATTGTACCTTGATATGCCTTTAAAAAACTTATACAGTGTAACAATTTAATTATTTTAATTTCAGAAATAACAGAACTGTACATATGTATGTTACCGTGAGCAGTGCAATGTTATATAAGATAATAAACGGCAACAACGAAAACAACGAAAATTCCTTTTACGGACAGCTGAGAACTGACATTTTAAAACTGGGACCTAAACGCTGTATTGGAATTTGTTGCAACTCCTATTTTGCGGATACGAATGCATGGTTTCATTTGAAATCTGATGAGGGATTACAAATCCCAGAGAGTACGTTTTACATTAGCGTAGATGATCCTTTGCAGCTGGTATTAAATGATGTCTTGACGACACCCAGTTGTGCACAATTAAGCTCAACATTAAAGCCCATTTTCACAAATATCAATTCAGATGAACTTGTTGTCCAAAATTTGAAAAGTATTGTAGAGCACCTAGAAGGCAAAAACAATGTTATGCTGCAAGCACATTCTCTTGTTGATATGCTAACTTGTACTATACGGTGTAAAAATGCTCTTAAGCACCTATGCGTATCAGACAGTAATTCTCTGATAAAATCATTCTCGAAGGAATGTTTAATGAATAACAAATTCTGGGACAACGTGACTGAAGTACATAGTCTTCTAATGGAATTGAAAAATTTGATAAACATATGTACAACAAGTACTGTATTTTGAGCCAGATTCCACACATCTTGCGAAAACTAAACTCTCTTACACAAGAGATGCATCTATTTTAACCGACTGAAAAGCTTGAAATCTGGAACAATCTGGAGTCTATGAAACAAAGGATACTGCAAGGTGTTCACTTTGCCTCAAATTTATTAGACCCAAGATATAGAGGATGTGATCTTCAGCAAGAGGAAGATTTCTGTGGAATAAATATATAACAGATTTCGGTGATTTAATCAATGCTGGAATCTTGGACAAATTAATGAGAAGGTTGGCACAATACAGAATTAAAGAAAAATTGTGGGCAAATGATTTTCTTTGGACAGCTAATTTGAATAATCCGTGGATATGGTGGAATGCATTGTGTGCTTCAACTTCTCTCGGAAAAGTTGCATCAGTAATTTTCGCACTTCCTGCTAACATTCCTCAAGAAAAAACTCTTTCGCAGGTAAACAGTGAGTCGCTTTTGCAAACGAGAGAATACGTTGCCTATAACATCTCATAATTTTTAACATTAGATTGTAACATGTTAGCATAATAATGTCTTTAAGTGCCTTCTACGTAAAGAGAATACTTATTTATATGTGATTTTACCTGATTTCACGAGCTTCAACAGTATTCAAAAAGATAATCCTTAAAATATGTTGTAAGAGCTTGTTTGCGTAAAATAAAAAGATTTAATTTATTTTCATTGTTTGGTATTATTAATTTATTTCTAATGATTCAGAATTTAGTGAAAAATATTTTTCTATTTTTAACTATAACATTATAATTATTAAACAAAAAACAAGATTTTTGTGAAACAAAGTTTGTTAAAGTCCTTCAAAAAAAAGTTCTAATTTTTGCTTATTTGATATTTCTCAGTATATTCAAAAATCAGTGAGGATTCACATCTAATTCTCAAATTAGCTAACAAAAATTGTACCTGACGAATCATTAATTTAAACTTTTATGTAAAAAATACATGACAAATCAAATGGCTAATTTACCATTTATTCCATAGCTCACTTATCCACTTTTCAATAAAAACTATCTCATAAATATTTGCAAGCATAAAAACTTTATTTTTCAATTATTTCCCTAATTTATTCAAACATGCATTTGCAGAATAACTAATTTCAGCTTCTTCGTATCATTTCATCTCTTGTTCGAAATTCCCGCACAGTTTAGCAGACGACATTTTGAGGTTACTTCCCAGTGGGCACAACATTTGTCGACGTCTTTACGACATCGTTACGAGATCTTTACGACGACTTTGAGACATCCTATGTCCATGTAGTTAAGGCTCATGTAGGGGGTAATCTAACCTACAAAACTCACCTC
>CAKNYM010049743.1:64494-78015 GCA_932195095.1 Andricus curvator
CGTTTTCATAGTGCTCAACGGCCAGTATGAAGTCTGATCGACGTGAGTCTTTGGATTCCAACTCGAATTCAGGTTTAGAAAGAAGCCATAAGAGTCAGAAGGTCTTTGGAATAAATAATAAAAAACTTGGCTGGAAAACTGGTTCTCAAGAATAATGTGAAAAACGACAAATTTCCAATCGTTTTCATGGTGCTCAATGGCCACCATAAGAAAATATTGACAGTCTTTCCAGTTTTCTATAATTTATTTCTAATGCGAGAGTGGGTTTGTATGGGTGTTCTGATAACAATCTATTCACTGAGGATAACATTAATAAATCATAGAAACAACGACTTTGACATTTTCTAAAAATGTTATTTTATCGTCAAAGAATAATACAGCAATATATTTACCAAGTCTTTTCAGCTTACTAGAATTGATTTCGAATACGTGGGTGGGTTTGATGGAGTGTTAGGGGTACATTATATAGCCTAAGTTTTCTCTGGAAAAATCATTAACACAATAACTTTGCATTTTGTGGAAATAACTTTTTTTTTGCTAATTACAAGTTTGGAAAATCTTTTCCAAATCTTGACAGCTATATGTTATTTATGTCTTGTGGGTGGGTGGACTTTTGGGGATGTTATAATGATAATCCAGAACCCAAAGACCTTTTTAAAAAATCAAACTCGCTATAGCTTTGATTTTTTAGGGAAATGATTATATTCCCATAGACTAAGATCGGAAACTATTCACCGGGTCTTTCCAGCTTTCTAGAGTTGAGTTCTATTGCGTGGGGGGATTTGATGGGGTGTTAGGTGTACATTATATAGCCTAAGGTTCCTATGAAAAAATCATAAACACAATAACATTGCATTTTGTGGAAAATGCTTATTTTTGCTAATTACAAATTTTGAAAATCTTTACCAAATCTTCTTTAGCTATATGTAAATTATTTCTTCTGTGTGGGTGGTGTGAAGAGAATGTTATAAGATCAACTCAGAATTAGAAGAAAATGTGGAAAGTTTTATTTATCTATTTTATCAGTCAGTATTTTGCGTTGAATATATTTTTCCTTCTTTTTTTTCTTATATATTTTTTAAATAATATTTATTTGTTATGTTTTTTAAATAATATATTATAACTTATTAAGAATTATTACTCCTACATATGTTTCAATGTTTTTTCTATTTTGAATATGGCGCCAGAAGTCCTTTTAAATAGATTTAGTGATCGATCGAGTACCACGCGGCGCTGATTGTACTGTTTCTGTTTACTTTTTTTCGGCGTTTGAAAACTGTGTTATTTTTTTTTTATTTTTTAATATTTATCGCGAGTGTTGACGTTTCGGAGGGACTTTCCCCCTCAAATAGGGATATGTGCTTCCTGTGGGGAAAAAATTGCCCCCTGACATCCTTTCGGTGCGCCAGCATTCGAAATCAATTTTTTGAGGTGAGTTTTGTAGGTTAGATTACCCCCTACATGAGCCTTAAGATGTCTTTACGATGTGGAAAAGACACCGTCAAATCGTAAGGCGTCTTTAAGATATCGTAAAGACACCTCAACGACATGGACATAGGATGTCGTAAAGTTGTCGTAAAGATGTCGTAAAGACGTCGCCAAATTTTTTGCCCACTGGGTTCTAATCTAGCTACATATTTCTCAATTTTCATCCTGATTCTTTTTCTTAGCAAAGAAAAATTGAATGCAAATAGGCCGATTGGGTTTTCTAAATTCATCTAGAACTTCAGTTTCGTACAAGAAATCATCTAAATCTAGTGGTGTAGTCTTTGCCGCACGGAAAATTTGTCTAGTTCAGGCGCGAATCCAGAGAAGGGCTTTAGAGGGGGCCATCCAATAATTAATTCCCTTCCCATCCACTCTCAAGGGGGAAGGGGGGGGGCAATAATCCTTTTTAAGTTATTTATTCGCTTTGAGTGTTTATTGTAAATTATATAAATATATTAATCACGAATTTTATAAACATAATTAACAAATGTTTAAATAAAAACCATGTTTTTATATTTACAAGCTGCGTCCTCGCATGCCGTGGTATAATCATTATTCAACAAGTATAAAATATTCATAAAATTTTCGAAGTCAAGCATAAACTATAAAAAGATTATTTTTAAACAGCGAAATTTAGGCGTCTATTTCCATTCTTTGCGATATTTATATTCCCGGTTCAAATCCGGGCTGAGGCAAATTTTTTCTTGATCTTAAAAAATTATTTGTTTGAAGTAATCGTTTTAACGAATCAAAATTTGTATTTATTATAAATGTATTATAAAATTTATAACTGTTTAATTTTGATTTATTCATCAAAATTTGCGTCCGTTTTGAAATATTCTTAAATATTCTGTTAAAATTAATTTTTCAAAATAAAAATAATTCGAAACTTTCCCAGGAATCTTAAGACAATATTTGTATTATCTTAAAACTTTTCAAAATCCTTAAAAGCTTACAAATTTTATTTAAAAACTTCTAAATATCTCCTCAACTTACTCGAATATTTTCTAAACGAATACATTTTTATTTGTTATTTACACATAAATATTCAACATTTTCACATGCAAATAAAAATTTTTTAATTAGAACAATTAAAATTAACATTGTAAGGTTTAGCTCTTCGAAATTTTAACGATTCAAGACTTTCTGTTTCAAAGAATTCAGTTTCAAATTGTTTAGTTTTGAATATTTCATTTATAATTATTCATTTAAAATAAACATTCAAACATTGCTGACTATTAAAAAATTATTCTTTTTCTTAATTACAAATTTTCAAATTCAATTCGTTAAAAATGGTATATTTTAGACTGAAACAACAGATAGTTTATAAAGTTTCAATCGGAAGTTTACATTTGATTAACTACTACTATTGTTGAATTGCGAATATACGAACTACAGTTTAATTTTTAAAATCATTATTTAATTTATATTTACAGTTGATCAACTTAAAACATGTTTTGTCCAAAACTTATTTGAAATTGCATTATATATGTTGTGACATGAAATTTGTGATATTTCAAGTGATTGGATAGATTTTTCTTTGAAAAACTTGTAAAAATACCGGTCAAAAAATAAATGCACTGTCATTTCCCGCTCTCAAAAAATTCCGATCATCTCCTGGTTTCCCGGTCCATCGGCCACCCTGAGTTTTGATATTTCAGAATATAATTATGCTACTCGAAAGATAATACGTAATTTGTGCTTGGTAGCTTAACAATTTTTCTTCAAAGAAACAATTAAAATAATATATAGTTCAATAATTCTGACATTGAAGTCTTTTAATTAACACAGTAAAAACTCTGGGATAAATTTGGTTGCACCTAATTTTAAGATGGGGTTCCATCTCGCTCGGAGTTGGGGTACGAAACTATCGCCTATTGTTTCTGCCGCAAAACTGTAAAAACAATTGACAGCAGCTGACTTTTCGTACCCCAAGTACGAGGGAAATCATACCTTTTGTAGTAGTAGGCGAGCGGCGGCGAATGCGGCGCACATAAAGGAAAATGCAAGATTAAAATTCAAATATAAAGTAAAATATTGTAAAAAAATATATTTTGTTCAGGCCAATATCTTACCAATGCTCTATGCATGGAGATAATTTAATTGAAGTTCATTAAAACAGTTAATTAATGTCTTTTCCAAAAAGTTCATCTGCGCCAAGTTGTCCTACCTTGTTTGATAATGTGGCGCGTTTCGATTTCAATTCATAATTATTGAATAAAAAACAAATTATAAAGAAAAATTAGTAAAATTTAATAAAAATAAGATAAATATATTTGTGTTTAATATTATTAACATATTTGAGGGATTGCACAGTGTGTCCCAAAAATAACCGAACTTTATATTTAAATCATACAACATGCAGCGCCATCTATTAAACATTTGCAGCATTAAAAAGATACATTAATCCTCTTTCAAACGCACCTAACTTCATGTAAATCGGATGACAGATGTTAAGGTTACAGCCATTTCAATAAAAGAAAAAGTGTGCTAATGTTACAAAACAAAAATGGAACAAAGAGCAAATATAAAATTTTGTGTTAAACTTGAAAACAAATTCGCTGAGACATACGAATTGATTAAAAAAGTTTATGGTGATGATTTATGAGTCGTACTCAAGTTTATACGTGGTTTACACGATTTAAAAATGGTCGTGAGGATTTAAATGACGACCTAAGGCCAGGTCGTCCAGAAGCTAGTAATCGTGCTGAATTGGTGGAAAAAGTCCGTGAAATCATTGGTATCGATGCAAATTTTACTACGAGAATGTTGGCTGAGGAATTAAATACAAGTAAAAACACTATTTGGAGAATTTTAACTGAAGATTTGGGTAAAAGAAAGGTCTGTGCGCGTTTTGTTCCAGCTGTTTTTATTGCACGATAATGCACCACCTCACAAGACCAAAAAAGTGAACGAATTTTTTATGGAAAAACGGATTTCTCTCATCGACCACCCTCCGTATTCGCCTGATCTATCACCATGTGACTATTTTCTATTTCCAAAACTGAAAACCAAGATGAAAGGAGCATTTTATGATGATATCCCAGCCATTCAAGCAGCCGTAACCGAGGTGCTGAAGAACATTTCTATAAATGACATAAAAAAATCTATGCATGCGCTGCTTGATCGTTCCAAATGTTGTTTTGAGTCTAATGGAACCTATTTTGAATAAATAATAACTTTCAAAGATAATATAATGTGTATTTTGTTCTATATCCAAAAAGTTCGGTTATTTTTGGGACAAACTGTGTATGTCTGCCGAAATTTCAAGATAAAATGTTTTGTAACAGTGCAGAATGTCTCACAATAATTTGAGGGTTATGTCTGCTAAAACGTCAAGAAAAAGATTTTTTGTTAACAGTGCAGAATGACTCTCCAATATGAAAAATAACATAATGAAGGATATATTTGAGTAATTATCAACGGGGAAACTTTTTAAACAATTCTTTATATTAAACTATAATAGTAAGACAAGGTACAACCCGAATGCGCCATATTAGTCGCATGTGAATAGTATTGAGTAAAGATTTTTTTACATAAAAGTTTATTAATTTCACTCAAAATGTTAAACTTTAAAGCATTCAAGAAACTCGAAACAGTATATTTTCAAAAATTTTATAAGTTTACATGAAACTTCTGTAATTTTTTACCTGTTTTTAGCTACTCTGACAATACAAGCGAAACAACCAAAACTACCCAGTGGGTACACAATTTGGCGACGTCTTTACGATATCGTTACGACATCTTTACGACAACTTTACGACATCCTATGTCCATGTCGTTACGATGTCTTTACGATATCGTAAATACGTCATACAATCTGACGATGTCTTTTCGACATCGTAAAGACATCTTAACGACATGGAAATAGGATCTCTTAAAGTCGTCGTAAAGATCTCGTAACGATGTCGTAAGACGTCACGTTTTGTGCCCACTGTGTAACTTTTAGTCATAAAAGTCAGGCAATTAATTCAATTATCCCAATTTTTTAATAATGTAACGTTGAAAACATATATTCACGTAATGAAACTACCTCCACATGCAGCAAATTCGTTAATATTCGAAAACTCGAACGCGCCACATTAGCCGCCGCGCCGCATTCACCGCCGTTCCCCTACCATTCACACTACCAAAACTAATTTTTGTTTCAGGGAAATGGCACCCTGAAATTAGCGTTAGATGCACACTTTGTTTTTTCTGTGAAATTGCTATTCAATACAGTAAACACATTTCAATGTTTTTAAAAATATTGATAAATTTCATAATAGTAAGCTTTCTCCAAAGTTTTTGACTTCTTTTTAAAGGTATTCTTATACTTAACGTTTTAGTTTTTTTTTAAATCAAACTAATTTTTCCATTCATTAATTTATGCAGTTAAGGTAAACATCCCAGTAATCGTGACCTTAGTCCCAGTAATCGTGGTGGCAATTTTCTTGCTTTTTATGTGTGTAAATTCGTGAAGAGTAATATAGTCTTCAAATATCCTATTCGTCCGAATTCAGCGAAAATATTTTAGGGGACCTTATTCATTTGAAAGTGTCGACACGAATAAATTTCAGTGTTGGCCAATTCATTTTAATCCGCGAGATTTTAAGTTAAGCTCCAATTCACCCGAATTCGCGAGCGCGAATACAGTTCAAAATGGCAATAAAACTGTAAATATATATTAATGATTCCCGTAGCCCAGTGTTGTCCTCTGGACTTATACACTTGCGATCGCTGGTTCGAGACTCGAGGCATGCAATTTTCATTAATTTTTTTCGAAATGACCTTGACCACAAATTACGGCAAATTGACACGCATTCAATTCGCGCTGGCTCAGTTCGTTTCAACGAATCAGAAAGCAGAATTCGGGCGAATTTAAACATGTTAATTCGCCGCAATCCTCCCGAATTAGTTTCTTTTTGCTGGGATAGTAAACTTCAATTATCTTATTTGAAAAATTCGAGTCTGGGCTTTTGGGGGAGGGGGGGGGGGCAATCCGCCGTGGCCCCCCTCTGGATCCGCGCCTGGTCTAGTTAGGGCAATCCATAAACTATGTTAATTTAACAAAAAATTATGACTTTAACAAAATAGTTGAATTTTTAATCAAATAGTACAATTTTCATCATACAAAGATGCATTTTCAATCAATTGGTCGAGTTTTCATACAAACAAAAAACACAGTGTCTCGTCGTCCCGAAATTCGGGATGACCAGTGCAATATTTTTCATAAGCTAGGCTAGTCGTCCCGAATTTTCGGGTGGAGCGCGAGAAGGCACCCCTGTGACTGGCCATAGGAATAATGTTGGTGAAACACCTACCCCTTTTCCAACGTCTCGTGGGGGCGGGAAGACACCGCTGTGACTGGCCACATAAATAATATTGTTCCAACCCCACTAATTTTTCGGGACGACTAGACACAGCTAACCAAAAAGTAATAAAATTCAACCACATAGTTGATTTCAAGACAAAAAGACGATTTTTTTAGAAGACAGTTGTATTTACAACAAAAAAGTTCATTTTCAACCAAGAAAAATGACTTTAATACCATAACAAACAAGAATTTTAAATCTGAAAGGACGAATTTTAAAAAAACAAGGGAATTTTGGACCAAAAAAGATAACTTTATCAAAATAGTTGAACTTTCTACAAACTAATTACACTTTCAACAAGATAGTTAAATCCTCAACCAACTAGATACATTTTTAACAAAGGAGATTAATTTTCTACCCAAAAAGACTAATTTTCAAAAAAAGAGTTAAGTTTTCAAGCTAAAGAATCGAATATTTTAGAAAGCAGTAGACTTTTAAATCGGAAAAGATGAATTTTTAACTAGAAAGATCATTTTCAATCAAGAAAGAACTTTTAACAAGATACTTGAATTCTCAACCAAAAAGTTGAATTGTCAACAAATTTAATTTTTTACCCCCAAAAAGACGACTTTGCAACAAAATACATGAATTTTCTATGAAACAGTTGAATTTTGAACTTTTACAATATACAGGATAAAGTTTCAACAAAAAATGGAATAGGTTAATTTTCAGATAAAAAAAAATCATTGTTAACAAAAAAATAACGAATTTTCAAACAAGAAGATGAATTTTTTCCCATAAAGTTTAATGTTCTACTAAAAAAGACGAATTTTCAACAAAATTGTTGAATTTTAAAGGAAAAACGAGGAATTATCGACAAAACAGTAGAACTTTCAATTCAAAAATATGATCTATCCAGAAAGCAACAAAAAAGTTCATTTGCAACAAAGAAAAATGACTTTACTACCATAAAAAAAAAGAATTTTAATTCTCAAAGGACGAATTTTCAACAACAAAAATGGAATTTTGGACCAGAAAATACGACTTCAACAAAATAGTTGAACGTTCTACAAATTAATTACACTTTCAACAAAATAGTTCAATCCTCAACCAATTAGATACATTTTTAATAAAGGAGATTAATTTTGTACACAAAAAGACTAATTTTCAACAAAAGAGTTAAGTTTTCAAGCTAAAAAATCGAATATTCTAGAAAACAGTGGACTTTTAAATCGGAAAAGATGAATTTTTAACTAGAAAGATAATTTTCAATCAAGAAAAAACTTTTAACAAGATACTTGAATTCTCAACCAAAAAGTTTAATTTTCAGCAAGTTTAATTTTCTACCACAAAAAGACGACTTTTCAACAAAATACATGGATTGTCTATGAAACAGCTGAATTTTCAACATCTACAAAATACAGGATAAACTTTCAACAAACAATGGAATAGGTTAATTTTCAGATTAAAAAAATAATTATTAACAAAAAAAAATAACGAATTTTCAAACAAGAAGATGAATTTTTTGCCATAAAGATTAATGTTCTACTAAAAAAGACGAATTTTCAACAAAATTGTTAAATTTTATAGGCAAAACGAGGAATTATCTACAAAACAGTAGAACTTTCAATCCAAAAATATGATTTATCAAGAAAAAAGTTAAGTTTCTACCAAATAGTTAAATTTTCCAAAAAATAACATACTGGAATTTTCAACCAAACAATTGCATTTTTATCCAAAAAGGATGAGTTTTCAACCAAATGGTTCAATTTTCAACTTTAAATGGAATAGAAACATACTCATGTGAAAAAGTTAATTCTCAACCAAAAAAAAAAACAAATAAATTTTCGACAAAATAGTTAAATTTTCGACCCAAGAGATGGATTTTCAAAATAAAATGATGAATCTACAAAAAAAAAAAAATTAATTTTCAACAAAAGAAAGCAAGGTTCAACTAGATAGTTGAATTTTCAACCAATAAGATTACTTTTTAACTAAAAATAGAATAGTTCATTTGTCAGGGTAAAACATTCATTTTCAACCAAAGAGATGAACCTTCAACTGAAAAATAAATTTTCTTACAGATTAGTTGAATTTTTTACCAAAAAAAGATTACTTTTTATCAAAGTATTTGCATTTTCAACAAAATAATTAACTGTTCAACCAAATAGTAGAATTTTTAAACAAAGGAGATGAATTCTGTACCTAAAATATAATAGTAGACTTTTCAAATAAAAATAATTAATGACCAACCAAAAAAGATTACTTTTGAAGAAAACAGTTCTATTTTTAACAAAATATTCCAATTTTAAACCAAATAGTAAACTTTTAATCAAAATCGATCAATTCTAGACCTTAAATATGATAGTTGACTTTTCAGTTACAAAAAATTAAGTTTCAACCATAAAAGATGAATTTTCAATCCAAAAGGATGAATTTTCGACCAAAAACTATAACGTTTTAATAAAATAGTGGAACGTTCAACAAAATAATTAAATTTTTCACCAAATAGTAGAATGTTAACCAAAAATAGATGAAGTCTGAACCTAAAATATAGTAGACTTTTCAAATAGTAGTCAAAAATTTATGTGAAAGTACCTCCAGGCCATTTTTTCTTTGAGGACTACACCACTCTAAATCTAAAATAAAATGTTGAGAGTGTGGATAGTATTTCAAATGATTTTGTTCCTGCATAGGACAATGAAAATGAAAACCACCGTATGAAAAAGAATGAAGTCAAAGACTTTGAAAAATATGAATTGACTAGTCAGCAAAGTTTACAAATGGAAATGGACATCAAATAAAATAAAAATGAGACTATTTTAATTTGAAATGCTTCGAGTTTGCAGTATAAATAAAATATTTTTCTTTGTAAGATCATTTCTGATGATGATACAAAAGAAGAAAGAGAAGAGGGAAAGAGAGGCTGGTGTGACGAGGAATGCAGGGAGAGTAAAGATAGAATGAAAGAGTGTGTAAGAAAATAGAGAAAAGGGGAAATGAAGAAGGGGTAGTACAACAGGAGAAAAAGAGAACATGAGTGGATGCTGGAAAGGAAAAGGCAAAGGGGAAAGGAGAAATACAAGGAATAAGTAGAAAAAGTGATCAAAGAAGGTAGGGTCTGGGATGTGATAAATATGGAAAGAGGAGGAAGGAAGGGCGTGAATGAAGAAATAGAAATGGCTGAGTGGACGGATTATTTCAAGGGTATGTTGGGGGGAGAGCAAAATAGTATTAAGGGGGGAAATAGAAAGATAGTCCAGGGAGAAATGGAGGAAGGGAACGAAATAACAAGAGAAGAAGTGGATGAGGCAATAGATAGACTGAAATGAAACAAGGCTACAGGAGAGGATGGCATGGAGAACGAAGCGATGAAGTATGGAGGAGAAGGGGTTAGGGAAGGGATGTGGAAGGTCTGCAACAAGGTCTGGATAGGAGAAGGGTGGCCTGAAGGGTGGCCCTGGGTGAAGGAGTGGATGATAGGGCTGGTAGTAGCGCTTGTCAAGAAAAGGGAGGGCAAGAAGGTAGAGGAGTACAGAAAGATCACTCTCATGCCAGTGGGCTATAAAATATATGCAGAAATTCTAAGAAAAAGGTTAGAGAGTCAGATAGAAGAAAAAGAAAGTATGCCACACAATCAGACGGGATTAAGGAAAGGGATGGGGACTATAGATAAGATTTACGTACTCAACTACTTGGTTAACAGAAATTTATTCACAAGAATACATCTCTTTATCGTAAAATATTCGCTTTGTTCAAATATTATCAATTACAAAAATATAAAATCATGGAAAAAAATTTAAAAAATTATTTTTCACCACAGCCATCTGTGTGGAAATTAATCCTGATATCGTAAAATGATCGATGCTATGTTTTAAAAAGCTTTTGACCTTATTATTATTCGAAAAACAGTAAATAAAAGTAGCGATCAAATGTGGTAAATTAAAAGGGATTAACATATTTCTATTCCTTGGTTGCTTCGTGGTATCCAGAAGTATTCAGAAAAATATCATCGCCGCTCGGTACAGAAAGGGATTCAATTTAAGAGATAACTTCTACTGTTGTGGAGATTCAAAACGGGAGGACAGAAAGGGGATCCAGTAGTATTCAATATTTGTTATGTTACCGCTGGATGCATGAAATTTTCCAATACGTTTTAATGCAAGCCTTCTTACCGGGTGTGTTCCCGAAGGAAATTTACCCGAGTTGGGCATGTCTGCAGTGGATTAAGCGACACGTTTGATATAGTATTCAAAGAAATGCATGTTTTTCTTCTTTGTCTAGATTTACTTATTTATTAAATTAGAAAACTAAGATAAAAAAATGCTAGTTTAGTACAAAGTAAGAATCGAAGATTCTCTAATATAATGCTTTGTTATACAAATTGGCAAAGACGAAACGTACATCTTGAATACAATTTAATTACGTATAATATTATGCATTATTCTGTTATTTAACGGGTCGTTTAATTTGCTTTACGAACCAAAATTTTCATTATTATATTAATATTACGATTGATCAAAAAAGTATAATTATAATTAATTTCTTCACTATACATTACACAACAACGAAAAAGATATTTGTAACTATGTGGCAGTAAATACAAATTGAAATTACATTCAGTTTATTTGTTTTCCATAGAATCATAGAAAGGATATTCAATTTTGCGAAGAATGAGCCCGACATAAATTACATAAACTTTATTTTAAAATGAACCTAAGAACCTTACAAAATGTTGCATATATACTTACAAAGTAACTCGTAATGAAATAAAGCAATAAATATTATACTTTTTATCATTTTATATAATATCTTCTGACCGACTCCATTTCAAATCAGGCAGGTTCTATACGCTTGAAGTCGTTGAATTTCTGAGGACAAAATATGTTGCTTCTTTGAGCAAATTAGGCGATAACGTATTTTTCTGATTTGAGAAGAAAAAATTTTACGAAGTTATACATATTTGACTTTTGTGCTTTATGTTTCAGGAAAAAAAAACTTTGTTTAATCTTTAAACTTCATACCTTGTGACCTAACTGAGGTATTTTTAATTGGGGGTTTTTCTTATATAAATATTAAGAGTAGATTTTTCACAAAAAAACCCACACTTATAAGGAAGAAATCTTGTGAGTTGTATGCGGGCTGAATATTTGTTGTGGCTAGAACTTTTTTAAATCTAATTTTCTCATTTTTCTCGAAACGACAGATACAACCAAATTTTAAGAAAATAGTTTGCGCATTTTAAAAAGTTCTGCAAAAAATTCTCTTACTTATGATATCTTGCACCATTTGAGAGGAAAATTAAAAATTTAATTTTCATAAATATAACATTCTCTTGGCCACAAAAATGGTTTAGCCTACATAAAACTTATAGGATGTCTTGCGGGGTAAAATTTCCCAAGTGTCCCCGCTTAAAATTTTGTTGTCGCCTATCTCATCCAAACTCCGCCAGATTGTAGTGCTAGCGGACCTCTTAAAATTCTGTGAAGGGGGCGCACCTAGTACAACGGGTTGTCAAGATACAGGGGCCCGAATTTTCGCCGATTCACCCCCTCTGCTAACATTCAATTGTACATAACTCCTGATACAGTTATCCAATTTTACTTTTTTATGAGGGTTTTGAAAATGCATTTTGACAAGGTTGACAATAAAAATAACCATTAAACGATAAACAAATTATTTGACCTTGATTTTTCATTTTAAAACACATTTTTGAGATTTTCTCCCAATGCGGCATTTTTGATATTTTTTTATTTATGCTAGAAAAAAAGCTTGATTTTTTCTCTTGAAAAGAATCCCAAAACGAAAATGGGATGGAAAGTATTGGTTGAGTTATAGAAGGTCATAAGAGCGCGGTTGCCCCGCGCCAACTGGCCACGGCGCTTCTAGGCGTGCTGTAGTGACTCAGTGGTTCTAATAATTGATAAAAATTATGTTTCTGCTTACGCGTAAAAAAATTCCACTTTATTCTGACTTTTTGATAGTCTCAGAATCAGATTTTGAGTGCTGATGCTTTATATCAGGGATCTGCACTTTCAGCAGGTGCTGACTGCCACGGAAAGTGTATGACTGCCACCAAGTTTTTCTGACATTTTTTTCTTCGCTTATCAGGAATCCTGGAAAGGGTTACGGTCGCTACGGTCACGGCTCGTTGCTGGTCATTGTTCACACCGAAGGGTCTGATTTTTTCTACTTAAATTTACAATACATTTCATTTTTTCATTTTAAACTGTAATTCACCGTGAAGGATTAGGGACGAGTCGAAGGACAAGTTCGACGAAAATTTATTGTGGCCTATTTGACCTAGTCTCTAGACTACCACTGGCAGTCTTTGCAGACAATGACTGCCATACTGAAAATTTGCGGCCGCGTATAAGAAACAACATTTGCGGTCGCATTTTGAAATATTATAAACCGCTAAAAAATTTACTTTGACTTAATTTGTATTGTCTGAGGTGTAATTAAAGAAGCACAACCGTGAATATTTATCAATTGAAGAACAAAGTTCTTTTCAACGTAGTCAAATTCTTTATCTACGCAAAATCTAATATACAACCATGATTGGGATGTAATTTTATCCATATTTAGAAATTGAGATCGAGAACACCGCATGTAAAGATTAATTAATTACACCGCCTATCAAGAAACTACGAATTCATCGATTCCTTTGCTCTACAGCTTCTCAGAGCGTTCGACTGCACGTGTGCGCCCGTGTTCGACCACGATCGCAGCCACATCC